>JARHVA010006308.1:810000-892500 GCA_037957365.1 Torreya grandis
TCCTCTATTACACTCTTAGGAAATAATATATCCTACATCCACCTCACAAAATGAAGATAGTTAACCTAAAACATCATTACATCCATAAAATAATGTATTATAATTAAAACATGATCATAATGTATAGTATATAAATGTATTGTTAACTCATAATAAACTAATCATGTAAGTTAAGCATCACATAACTACCCCATTATCAATTGATGAGATGCATGTGAGTTGGTTAAGTGTCTTGGTTATTTCAAGCCCTACCGAGGTTCAAAACTTAGTTTGGTCTTGGAGGATGGATGTGGCCATTCTTTGTTGTATCCATGGGTCAGTTATGGTCGATAATGGGTATTATTGGGCTGGTAGTGGCTATTCATTTGTATTCTTGGGCTATTTTTAGCTATTTATTGTATTCTAAGGCTAGTTATGGTTGATCATTGGTATTATCTTCAGTATTTTGGCCCTCACTTATATCACATACTAGTTGGACCTCTGATAAAAAGTCATTGGGATAGGGACCCCTTAACCCTGAGCACCGATCTAAACAAAAGTTATCTCATCCCATCATATGACATAAAGTTTAATCAAATATTATTTAATCAAATAATCAACAATAATAATCCACATATCAAATGATTTATTCAACTTAAATACAAATTGGGATGTGACATCCAACCCCCCTAAAGTTGGTCATCATCCTAATGACTTTTATTCAAACACAATTTCTGAATTTAAAACATTATTCAACATAAAATAATATAATATACAATATCAAATCAATCAAACAAATCTGAAAACATGTAAAACTCATCATAGTCCTCTTAAGTGGTACTATTTTAATAATATTGGTCCTACTAGACCTTAAACTATGACACTTATCTATTACTCAAGTGGATTTTACAAGTGTAAATTACTTTGATTATTTACACCATGACCACCCCGGGGTCTACAACCTATAAAGTATTCCAATCTGACACATGTGAAGGATCAATAATATGCTTTTCAAAATAAGATACATGTAAGACATTAAGAAAAAATGATAATGATGGTTGTAATGCAACCCCATAGACTATAATATTGACGACTTCAAAAACTTCAAAGGGTCCCACATATGTAAGTGAAAGTCTCATTGAATTCCCAAATTTAATCAAGCTCTCATAAGCCTTAACTCACAAAAATATTTTATCACCAATAAAAAACTACCTATATATTCTCTTCAGATCAACAAAACCTTTTCATCTATAATTTGCCTCATCCAACCTCTACTTGATTTTCCTAACTTGCTCTTCCATTTTTGAAGCATCTCAGGTTAAAAGACTACCCTATCTTCTAACATATCTCAACTGATTGGTGTTCTACACCTCCTCTGTATAATGCCTCAAACAAATCCATCTTCAATGCTAAATAGTATGAGTTATTTTAAGCAAACTCAAATAATGGAAGGTACTCCTCCCACTTGTATTTCTAATCCATATAATACATATGAAGGAGATCTTCTAAAACCTAGTTAACTCACTCTATTTATCCATTAGTTTATGGGTGATAAGTAGTGTTGAAGTTAAGCTGTGTAACCAAATCTAAATTTAGAGTCAACCAAAATTTAGAATTCATCCTCTAATCTTGATATGAAATGATCTTGTTTGTAAAATAATGCAGTTGATACACTTCCTTTATGAATCTCTTCACAAGTGTAACTATATCATCTGACAAGTTGTTAGATATGAAGTGGGATACCTTTGTTAGTTTATCAACTACAACTAAGATCATATGTCATGTTATTTTAATGATAACATCAAAATTTGGATGAATTTGATAGTAATCACCTGCGACTTTCATTCTAGTACATTGTGCGGATATAGCAATCTAGGCAAATTCACATATTTAGATTTCACATGCTAACATTCCAGACAATGAGACATAAATATGATGCATCTCTCTTGATTCCTTTCCAAAAATAGAGTGGTATAAACTCAACCATGATCTTGGTTACTCTTATATGTCCTAAATATGGGGCATTGTGCAGTTTCTTTAGCACTGTGCTCCTTAGATTCTCTTTACTAGGCACATACATCCTACCATTGTAATTTAAAAAAATATCATTCTCTATCCTGAAACTTATATACCTAGGATTTGAGAATTCAAAGAAAATGCTTTCCTAACCTAATCATATAATTCTTCTTCTATCAAGAATTTGATTACTTGATATCTAAAAGTACTCGTAATAGTATACATAACTATTATGTATCTCCTACAACTTAGATCATCAACTACAATATTTTTCCTTGACTTTGATATAATTAATATAAAAATTATAATCAAATAAAAACTCTAACCATCATCTTTTATGAGAATTCAATTTTGGTTGGGTAAATATTTAATTGAGTCCCAAATTACTAGTCTTGATCTCAAACATTTTTCTCAACAAATAATGCCTCCAAACTTATAAAGCATGCACAATTGATGCAAGTTCTAGGTCATGAGGAGCATAATTCACCTCATATAGGTTAAATTTCCTAGTCTAAAATACTACCACTGAGCCATATTGCATAATAACTCCTCTAATTCCATCTCAAGATGCATCTATGATTACTAAGAATTGATCATTTGGATCAGGAACTGCTAGCACTCGTGTTGAAGTAATCCTCATTTTTAGTTCTTGAAAGGCTAACTCATACTTATTTGACCAAATAAAATTATGGATCTTCCATTAAAGAGAGATAATTTGATTAACTATCTTAGAAAAAATTATAATGAATTTCTTATAATAGCTTGCTAATCCCATGAAAATTCTTACCTCATGCACATTTTTTGGTTTTAACCACTCCATTATGGCTCTTAACTTTTTTGGATCCACTAAAATACCATCTACAGAGATAATATGTCTTAAATATTGAACTTTATTTTTGAAGAATATACACTTAGATAATTTACCATACAACTTGTTCCATCGCAAACACTACAAAATTAATTCTAGATGTTGTAATTTCTCTTCCTCATCCTTGGAATAAATGAGGATGTCATCTACAAAGACAAAAATAACATGATATAGGTAATAATGAACTCACTATTCATAAGATTTATAAATGTTTTTAGAGTATTTATCAAACTAAATGGTAACACTTTGAACTCATAGTACCCATATCGAGTCCTAGATGTTGTTTTTAAAATATCTTCTTCATGGATCCTTAAGTGGTGATACCCTACTCTAATATAAATCTTAGAAAAGATGGTTTTCAATTGTATTTTATAAAATATATCATCAATGTGTGGAAATGGATATCTATTTTTTATCATTACTTTATTCAACGTACTATAATCTATACACAATCAAAGAGTGTTAACCTTTTTCTTGATGAAGACAACTTGTGTACCCCATGGTGACACACTTGGCCATATCAGTACTTTCAATAACAACTCCTAAAGTTGTGACTCTAACTCAACTAGTTTAGTACTTATCATCCTATATAGTGCCTTAGACTATGCTTCCAACCTAGGTATGATATAAATCAAGAAATAAAACTTGTGCTTAGGTGGAAATCTTGCTAATTATTTTAGAAACATGTCATAAAAGGTTTTTAGAAGAGGATAATATTTGATAGATGGTTCATTAGATTCTTCCATCTATTATATCTTAATAATAAATACTTTTCATCACTTTGTTTGAGCTTTATTGAGTTGAAATGCTTAATTCTACCTTATCTTCAACTAGTTTTTCTCTCCCTAAAGTTGTGTCTTATTTTCAAAATCATCTTGACACTCAACTTTCTTCAGAAAATAGTCAAACTTGAATTTATGATTCTTAAGCCATTTGACTCTTAGGGTCACATCATACCATCCCAATGGCTCTATAAAATATCTAATACTATAATGAACTTAAGAAATATAATCTCCACTTTGACTAGACATTTATCAACTTTAACTTTTGATGCATTCTCGTGCTATGTCAACCATGCATTTTCTATTACTCTAGGTTCTCTAGATAATCTACTAGGCATTCTAGGAGAAATGAAGCATTTTTTACCTCCCATGTCAATCAAATTAAAAATTGGGTGATCAAACAAAATACCTGATAGTTCTATGGGTGAATCTTGATATTCAACCTATCAATTATCAATAATTGGATGAATCCACTACTATAACATACCTTTCTAAGAATCATAACCATTATTCTTTAATTTGTTCTGAGGACATTTTCAATCAAAATGGTCACCTCCACATATGAAACAACCTACAACTGGTTTTTTTCTCTTAGACTGTTGTTTTCCTTTTAAACCATCATAGAAACCATTACTAGGTTTCTTATTCTCTAAACCACTATTGAACATGGAATTGTGATTATTGAATTGACCCTTGGAGTCTCCTTTCCTCTACTTCTAGTTCTTCCTTTTGAAATCTGGTTTGGAACCTCCAAACTTAGTTTTGAACTTATCTCTAACTTGGTCAAAAGATTTTAGTTTTTGTTCCTACTTGACTGCATTCTCAAACACCTAATCCATGGTAGATGGACCATGCACATATACTTCATATCCAATTTAAGCTTTTAATTCTATGATGAATTTCCTAATTTTGAACCTATCATCCACCTGATATAGAGGTATATACTTAAAGATCTTAGTGAATTGATCCTAGTATTAATTAACTAACAAATCCACTTACTTAACATTATAAAAATATATAATCTATTGATTATAGTATAGTTCTAGAATCCATCATTACCTAAATAGTGTCACAAAATATTCTAAAGTGGTCGTGGTTGATTCAATGTTCATATTGAGTTTCATGTTTGCCTGCCAAGTTGGCAATTAAGCACCAAGATGATAAGATCCTTAGACTACATTCATGACTTTATAATATTTTTCAATCTTGAATACTTCTCCATTTCTATTATCCATACTTTAGCTCCATCTCCCAAAATAGTATCATTCAATTTGGGTCAATTTTTCTTTCTCATGTCACATGCCAAATATGAAGTTGCTCTACCTCTCACATCTTGTGGCACTTTCTCATGCCTCTGCTCTTTAAGATGTTCATAATCATTAGGATGCCCTTCAAGTTTCTCTTGAGCATTCTCCCCTTTATATCCATGCATTTCCTATTTTAGGGCATGATTTGGTCTATATTCTCTTACATGTGAGGATTTGGTCCAACTTTTTAGCTTGATTTACAATAAAGTGATTTTGATCAATAGGGGGTTCAGTATTTGATTTACCATCACCTCTTAATCTAGCATGCACCATTATCATTCATACTTATTATAAAAATAAGTTTGTGTTAGTAGACACATTAAGTCCTATAGTTTGAGCCTCATATCTAATGCCACAATGCAACAACCCTAATAGGTTTTACAATAATATAGTATATTTTTTTTAAATTAATTATACATATTCATCATACAGATCCCACCATGATAAATCTAATTAGTGATATTTAACTTACTATATTAATTTAGTTAACCAAAATATTTATAGTTAATCCATTAGCTAATGATCACCATGAGCATATATAAAAATCATGAACAAATTTGAACCACAATAAATACTACATCAAATTATAAATAAAATATTACAAATTCAACCATGATTGATACAACATTACAACCATTTTTGTATAAGTATAATGTACAAATATTATGATTTTCATTAATACATAATAATTTTGTTGGGGATCAATCAACAAGATTGATTACTATATGAAAGCAACTATATGCAGAAATAAGCCAAATAGATAAGTAACTAGAATCAGAAATAACAAAGAACAAGAGATACAAGAAACCACCCTAAAAACTTATATTAAACTCTTTACAGAACGAATTACAATTGAAGAAACTTCTTTTCTTCCAAACCTCTCTCAGATGTACAAATCTCTTCTAAGATCTCTTTCCCTCAAGAGTCCTCTCTCTCAATTACAATCAACTCCACAATCTGGATTGATTCACATATATAACCTATATTCTACTTCTATAGCAGTGTCTCTTACTCTACAGTATTGTCCAATGAACTATGAAGATCTATCTCTATTATATAACTATAGAGATTCATGAGCATGCACTTACAGCCATTAGATGCACCTCCTAATCAAGGTCTCTAATTAGTTCTACTCAAAATAGAAATGCGGACTTACAACCAACAGTTCATCTTTAACATGCAAACATTTAGTTCTCACATGAAAGTAGCTCTCAGACACACACAGGTGACCGACATCAGTCCCTGTCAGTCTGCCTATGACCTACGTCGGCCGACCTACTACCAACATCGGTTTCCTCTGGTCTGTTTCTGACCGTCGTCGGTGACTGTTGATTTCCAGCATCTTCTAAACTTTGCTCATGGGTGAAGATTTTAGCTCCACACCCTAACAATCTCCCACTTGGAGATAAACAACTACACCAGTACCTATACAGCAACATCTTCTAGCTCCTCCATCTTCAACTCAATCATGAAGACCAACGAAAGTTGAATGAAGATTCAACTTCTCTTTTGTAACCGGCTTGGTTAACATATCAGCAGGGTTCTTATCTGTATGGATCTTCTCCAGCTTCAACTCACCATCCTCCAATACCTGTCTAATGAAGTGGTACCTAAGCTGTATATGCTTTGTTCTTGAATGAAAGGCTGAATTCTTAGCCAAATGAATTGCACTCTGACTATCACTGTATGGTCTACAACTCTCTTGCTTCTTTCCAAGCTCTTCTATGAACCATGTCATCCATATCATCTCTTTGCCAGCCTCTGTGACTGCAATATATTCTAATTTTGTAGTTGACAAGGCAACAACCTTCTACAACTTTGATATCTAGCTAACCGTCGTTTCACCTATAGTGAAAACATATCCTGTGGTGCTCCTCCTGCCATCCAAATCGCCTGCCATATCTGAATCTACATAACCATGTAGAAAATTATTTGAACCTCCATAGCACAAATGCCTACTGCTGGTTCCTTTCAAATATCTAAGGATCCACTAAACTGCTTTCCAGTGTTCCTTTCCTGGATTGGCCATATACTTACAACTCCCACTGCTTGGGCAATATCAGGCCTAGTACAAACCATTGCATACATTAAACTTCCTACTGTAGAAGCATATGGAACTTTTCTCATGTACTCTACCTCATCATGTGAATTAGGACATTGTTCTTTACTTAACTTAAAATGTCCAGCCATAGGTGTGCTTACCGGTTTTGCATCCTACATATTGAACCGTTTCAACACCTTGTTCACATAATCCTCTTGAGACAAAATCAACCTGTGATTTTTTCTATCTCTCTTAATATTCATGCCAAGGATTTTCTTTGTTGCTCCCAAATCCTTCATGGCAAATGTGTGAGCTAATTTGACCTTAAGCTCAGAGATATCCTGCATGTGTGATCCTGCAACCAGCATATCATCTACATATAATAATAGAATAATATATCTACCATTATCTAATCTCTTGAAATACACACAATGGTCAAATTGACATCTACTATAGCCATGCTCAGTCATAAACCTGTCAAATCTCAGATACCATTGTCTTGGAGCTTGCTTGAGGCCATACAAGCTTTTCTTCAATCTACACACTAGCTTCTCCTTACCTTTGACTTCAAATCCTTCTGACTGATCCATATATATTTCTTCATCCAAATCTCCATGAAGAAATTTTGTCTTAACATCAAACTGCTCAAGATGCAAATCCTTAATAGCAACTAAAGAGAGTATAGTTCGTATAGAAGTCATTTTAACAACAAGAAAAAAAATCTCACCAAAGTCAATGCCTGGTTTCTGTGCAAATCTTTTCACTACCAACCTGGCCTTATATCTCATCTATCCATTCTCACCTTCTTTCAATCTGTAGATCCATCTGTTCTTCAGTGTCTTCTTACCTGCTAGTAACTCAACCAAATCCCATGTTTGGTTCTCTTTCAAGGAATCAATTTCCTCATTCATGCCTAGCTCCCATTGACTCTTGGATTCCACCTATATTGCTTCATCAAAACTCTCTGGTTCTCCACCATCAGTAAGCAATAAATAGAATAATGAAGGAGAATATCGAATTGGAGGTTTACTTACCCTTTCTGACCTCCTGTTGGGTGTTTAAGACTCATCCACAACACGGTGTCTGCCCAAATTCTTTGACAGTGACCGACCTCGATCACTTTTAGGCCTGTAACTGACTGTCGTTAGTTCAACCTGACCGACATCAGTTCTTACCTGGCTAACATCGGTCCCTGTACGGCTGACGTCGGTGCCTACCTGACTGACGTCGATCTCTATGTTTTCCTTTTTGTGATTTTTCTTTCCCACGAGCTCATTTTGGACCTTCACCTCATCCAATTCTCCATTGCTCTGCTCAGGTTGATCTAGCTTCTTGAGCTGATCACTATACATCACTTTTTCATTGAAAACAACATCACGGCTCCTAATTATCTTGTTAGTTCCTAGATTCCAAAACTTGAATCTGAACTCATCAGATTCATAGCCAATAAATGTGCACCTCATAGACTTAGCATCCAGTTTCTTTCTATTTTCCTTATCAACATACACAAAGGCTTCACAACCAAAAACTTTGAAAAATGATAGATCTACCTTTTTACCTATCCAAGCCTCTTCTGGAATTCCACCATCCAGCATTGTAGAGGGTCCTCTGTTAATCAGGTACACTACAGTATCCACAGCTTCTACCCAAAACTCTAAGGGAAATCTAGCATGTAATCTCATACACCTTGCATGCTCCATGATTGTTTTGTTCATCCTTTCAGCAACTCCATTTTGCTGAGGTGTTTTAGGAATAGTCCTTTGCCTACGGATCCCATGCATATAACAATACCAGTTGAGCTTGTGGCTGTAGAACTCACCACCATTGTCAGATCTCAGGCACTTCAATCTCTTACCTGTTTCATTCTCAACCATAGCTTTCCAAATATTAAACGTGTCAAAAACATCAGATTTCTTCTTAATACAATAAATCCATACCTTTTTTGTAGCATCATCTGTGAAGGAAACATAGTACTAAGATCCTCCAATAGAAGCAACTTGGGCTGGTCCCCACACGTCTGTGTGAACAAGCTGCAATTTCTGTTTCTTCTTTGTTGACCCAGTCTTGAGAAAACTCACTCTCTTCTGTTTTCCAAAAATACAGTCTTTATAGAAATCTAGATCTATGCTTTTCAAATCTGGAAACATACCTTTTGACTTAAGAATTGTCATTCCCTTCTCACTCATGTGGCCAAGCCTTTGATGCCACAATTTTGCATCTACATCTGAAGTAGATAATACATAAGGAGAATTATCAGTAATAAAATTACATAAATAGAGATTACTTACTCTCTTACCTCTGGCCAATACAAGTGCACCCATGGAAACCTTCCAAGATTCAGCTGTGAGAGTTAATGTACAACCCTCATCCCCTAACTTTCCTGCAGAAATTAAATTTCTCTTCAAGATGGGAACATGCATGACATCTCTCAACACCCATGTGTTGCCATTCTACATTTTTAGCTGCACTTTATCTTTTCCAATAATTTTACAAGGCTCATCATCCCCTAAGTAAACTATTCCAAAATCTCCATGGACATAGTCACTGAAATATTCTCTATTAGGGGTTGTATGGAAAGATGCACCAGAATCTAAAACCCAAGATTCTATATTGTTATACAAAGAGAATATAAGAGCATCTTGTGCAACAATACCTACCACCTTTGCTTCTTCTTTATCATCATGTTGTCTGTCCTCTTTAGGTTTTGACTAGCAATCTTTGCTTATGTGCCCTATCTTTCCACAATTCCAGCATTGTGGCTTCCTGCCATTTTTGGATTTGGATCTTCCTCTCATCTTTGATTTAGATCTTGATCTCCCTTTCTTGCCCTTCTCTTTCTGCCTTCCCCTACTCTCAAAACTTAAAGTGTTCCCTAATGTCTCTTCTGTGCTTTTCCTGCGAATTTCTTCATTCAAGATTACACTAACAACATCATCTACTTTTAAAATATTTGAAGCAGATGCAGTATTACTACCATTACCAAGCTATGCCAGCTTTCTGGTAAAGAGCATAAGATTAATAGAGCCTTAATTTCATCATCAAACACTATTTTGACTAAATTTAATTTATTTACAATTCCATGGAAATCATTTAGATGATTAGATACAAATCCACCTTCCTGCATTTGCAAATTAAATAACTGCTTCATAAGATATACCTCATTTGAAGCTGAGGGTTTTTCATATAAATTTGCTAAAGTAGTCATTAACACTACCGTAGACTTTGCCTATGATAAATTAGATATCACAGTAGATGCTAGACTCAATCTTATAGATCCAAGAGCCTTTCTATCAAGAACTTCTCATTCTTCATCATCCATGTATTTGGGCTGCTTTGCAGTCCCTCCTAATGGTAAGTATAGATCTTTTTGATACAGATAATCTTCTATCTGCATTCTCCATAATTGATAGTTCTTGCCATTAAACTTCTCCATTCTAAGTTTACTTTCTTCTGCCATTGCTTCTCCCACTCAAACAGAAATCCCTGTGAGTAACCTGTAATCAATACACACTAACCAGATCTGAAACACCTATTATTGAACCAAAGCTCTGATACCACTTGTTGGGGATCAATCAACAAGATTGATTACTGTATGAAAGCAACTATATGCAGAAATAAGCCAGATAGATAAGTAACTAGAATCAAAAATAACAAAGAACAAGAGATACAAGAAACCACCCTGAAAACTTGTATTAAACTCTTTACAGAAGGAATTACAATTGAAGAAACTTCTTTTCTTCCACACCTCTCTCAGATGTACAGATCTCTTCTTAGATCTCTTTCTCTCACGAGTCCTCTCTCTCAATTACAATTAACTCCACAATCTAGATTGATTCACATATATAACCTGTATTCTACTTCTACAGTAGTGTCTCTTACTCTACAGTATTGTCCAATGAACTATGAAGATCTATCTCTATTATATAACTATAGAGATTCATGAGCATGCACTTACAGCCATTAGATGCACCTACTAATCAAGGGCTCTAATTAGTTCTACTCAAAATAGAAATGCGGACTTACAACCAACAGTTCATCCTTAACATGCAAACATTCAGTTCTCACATGAAAGTAGCTCTCAGACACACACAGGTGACTGACGTTGGTCCCTGTCAGTCCGCCTATGACCGACGTCAGTTGCCTCTAGTCTATTTTTGACCGTTGTCAGTGACTGTTGATTTCCAGCATCTTCTAAACTTCACTCATGGGTGAAGCTTTTAGCTCCACACCCTAACAAATTTCTCAAATGATAACACATGATATAAAGCTCCATAGAGCAGAGTCTCTAGGACTCAATAGTCTCCATGACTCAAGAGTATCTATGAGTCAAGAGTCTCCATGACTCATGTGTCAATATATAATCTCAAGTGTATTCCCTAGTATAGTACTGCAACTGGGAGGAAAAGCTTCATCTAAATACTTTTCCATACCAACCATAGACCATTGATCCCATGCACTATCTCCAAAATAAGGTGTAATATCCCCTCCAAAATAGGAAATATAGCAACACAAAAACTTTGAACAAGATATAACTTCTGTTGAATAAATTCAGAATAATCACAATAATATAGTCTCTAAATAGAAAATTACAAATCTTATCACTTGTCCTTTTAAACTATTACAATTGCCATCCTTTCTCATGCATACAAATATGAAATACAGTCTTAAAAACCCTGGCTTATCAAAACTGGAAGTGAAAATTGAATTCTGGAAGGTCTCGGCCCTTCTGTGTCGACACACAGTCGCCGTCGGCACAACTTCCCTATTTTCAACCCCTGATCTGAAAATATACTTTTCTAGCATAGAAGATCTCTAGCTGTATAATTTATTGAATCAAAACAAGAATAAAGAAATACCTGGAATATCTGTAATAACTTCTGTGTGAAGTTATCTCTCAAACCTGAAATTTTGTGATACCCTCTGGATGAAGCTATCTCTCACTTTGGCAATATATCAGCTGATATTCCACAGCCTCTTAATTGCACACACTAAAGAGGGAACGTTCTCCAATGCAGATGGAATCCTTGAACCCTAGGCTCAGTCTTCACAGAATAAATTCTCAAAATCAATATCAATAGTCAATAGCATAATGAACAATGGCCTCCATGAGAAACCCTTATACCCTCAAAAGATATGCTTGCCCTAATTAGGGTTTCTTAAATTAGAATTAGGGTTTCTAATTAAAAATAGGCTAAATAATTAATATTTGATTAAATCAATCAAATATTAATATCTCCCTCAATACATGTCGGATCGACGAACCGATCGAAGCTAGTGAATCAGGGAGTGATTCCGCACATAACCATACCATAATAACGGTGCTCCGCTACATATCAAATATCCCTAAAAAGTAGGAGCCGTGGCCAAATATGTCTGAAATAACCTGAATGAGAATCAAATGTAGAAATCCTGTGAATCAAACTCAAGCAAAGCTCCATTATGACCCTCTATCCATCCTATTAGCCTACGAAGGTCGCATAATAGGCTAACCATGAACTCAGAACATGTCAATTAAAAAGGGGACATGACAATCCGCCCCTCCTGAAATTGCTTGCCCTCAAGCAATCACTAAATGACAAATCGATCAATCCACCTGGATCCCAAATATAGTTTTGATCTCCACCACTGTCAATGAACACGACCCCCATGCCATGTCCATCCCAACTCTCATGTAATGGTGTCACATCATCTCTAGTACTAAGATAAGCACTCCAACATCCAATCCATAAATGAAAATCAGCAAGCAAACTCCTTACCTGAATAATATCTGAAACTGGATAGTGAAGACTAGAAATAGTCATATCATCATTAACCTGTGACCTGACTGTAACAGAAAGTTGAGTCCTCACCACATGTGACAACTCCTGAACTGAACTCACCTCAAGACCAAGCTCATCCTCATACCTCTCCTGTGTTGGTGCCAATGTGCTCTCATCATCACCCTCTATCATGTTATGTGGTATAGGTACCTCCATCCGATGAAAAAACATATATCTGAAGCTGCTGCCCCGTATTGCTTTAAGAATATGTGTCGTCCCATCAACATTAAAGAGAACCTCCATGTCCTTGAGATGAAGAGTAACTTCCTCAAATGAATGAAGCCACTTCATACCCAAGACTAAGTCTATATCCCCCATATTTACCACATAATAATCAGCCTTGAACTCATAATTGTTCAAGCGCAATGGGAGGTCTCTAATCATACGCTCACACTTAAGAGTGTGACCATCGGCTACCTTAACACGGATGCCCTCAAAGTCTACGGTAGTGAGCCCACGCTTCTCCACAAATCTAGCATCTATGAAATTATGTGTGGCTCCTGTATCAAGAAGGGTGATAACCTTCTGCCCTGCCAAAACTCCACAGAGTCTGAATGACTCATCTGACTGAATACTGGATATGCGTGCCTCCTGAATGTGAAGCTCTAACTCTGCTTCTGTATTAGGCCCTGAAGCCTCTGCCTCTACCCCCTTAGAACTGTTCTGCTGCTCAAAATCCTCAGAATCGAAATCCTCATAGTATACCCACATCATACGATTCGCCTTGCCCTTAGGCCTCAAAGGACAATCGTGATGGATATCATATGGTCCTTTGCAGTAGAAGCAAAGCTTCTTTCTGTGTAAATCATTAAGAGCCTCACGATCCAAAGGTGGTGCTGCCGGATTGGCCTTTGAATCATTTTTTACCCCAGATTTATCTATGTTAAAATCCGGTCTCTTCGTATCCCCGTGGGAGTGCTTATGGTCTCTAGAAGAAGTACCTTTGGTGTTAAATTTATTGGATGGGGCTGCCATCTCCATATTCCACACCTTCTTCATAGCTACCTGTAATGAAGGAGGATCAAGGGCTTTGATCCAACCCCTCAATGGCTCTGTCAATCCCTCTATGAAGAGAACTACCAATCTACGCTTTGAAATATTGGGTACCATGACTGCCAATCTCTGAAACTCACCAGTGAAGGACTCCAAGTTACCTGTTTGTCTCAACTGAGCCAGATCTCGAAAGTAAACCTCAGGATCTTTCCTGTCAAACCGCTCAACCAATCTATCCACAAAGTCCTGGTACTCTGTTACCTGATTATGCTGAAGTGTTACCATACCATGGTACCACCAATCATGTGCTACTCCGTCCAAGTGCAAAGTGGCGTATTTGATGGCATCTATCTCTGACATTGGTCTCAATGCCAAAAAGGTGTCAAGCTTATGAACCCAAGCTTGAGCTGTCATCTTACCGCTGCCGTCAAAATTAGTCAAAGAAAGCTTACCAGTAGCCTTCTGCAGCTCACTGAATTGAACTCTAGGCTTCCTGTCCTGTCTAACCAATCTGTAGTGCTCTCTCCTAAGATTGACAAAATGATCAAAGGTCGTCTGCTCTTGGGCATGAAGAGGTAATAAGTCCCACTCATCATTTGCAGCCATGTAAACATCTGCAAATGGGTTATTCCCTGCTTCCTCTGCTGGTGCCTCTGGTTCTTCTTGAACAAAAGTCGGACGTCTAGGTCTATCAGCTGTTCGGGAGTGAGTCCGCTGTGGCCTCTGATTAACCGTAGCACTCCTGTCATCTCTTTGGTCCCCATTCTGTCCATCAGGTGTGTTCATTCTCTCTATCATAGTCATAAGTGTCTGTAGTGTCTGAGCCATCTGTTGTTGGCTTGTCATCATAGCACGCTGAAATTCTCTGGTGCCCTGATCAGCATCATACCTGTGGCCCCTGGGTGGGCTGCCCTCACATCTATCACTCATGATGGTCGGTGGCTGATCTAACACCTGAGTACCTTCAAGCAAGGCTCAGCTGCGTGTGTTATACTTGTGTGGTCCCAACTCTTGTGGCTACATAAGATCTATACACCCTCAGGCTGGCAGGATTTAGCTCTGATACCACTGTAATGTCCCTTACTTAGGGGCTCCTTTTCTTCCTACAAATGCTCTGATACCACTGTAATGTCCCTTACTTAGGGGCTCTTTTTTTCCTAAAAATGCTTTGATACCACTGTAATATCCCCTCCAAAATAGGAAATATAGCAACACAAAAACTTTGAACAAGATATAACTTCTATTGACTAAATTCAGAATAATCACAATAATATAGTCTCTGAATAGCAAATTACAAATCTTATCACTTGTCCTTTTAAACTATTACAATTTCCATCCTTTCTCATGCATACAAATATGAAATACAGTCTTAAAAACCCTGGCTTATCAAAACTGGAAGTGAAAATTGAATTCTGGAAGGTCTCAGCCCTTCTGTGTCGACACACAGTCACCGTCGTCGGTCGATATCTCACCGACGTCGGTCTCTGTCGATCGGATTTCTACCGACGTCGGTCTTCAGTTGACCGATGTCGGTCACTCAAACCCTCTGTCTACCGAGGTCGGTTCCTGAGCTGACCTGTACGGACCTGTACGGATGCCAATTAAGCACAACTTCCCTGTTTTCAACCCCTGATCTAAAAATATACTTTTCTAGATAGAAGATCTCTAGCTGTATAATTTATTGAATCAAAACAAGAATAAAGAAATACCTAGAATATCTGTAATAACTTCTGTGCGAAGTTATCTCTCAAACCTGAAATTCTGTGATACCCTCTGGATGAAGCTATCTCTCACTTTGGCAATATATCAGCTGATATTCCACAGCCTCTTAATTGCACACACTGAAGAGGGAACGTTCTCCAATGCAGATGGAATCCTTGAACCCTAGGCTCAGTCTTCATAGAAGAAATTCTCAAAATCAATATCAATAGTCAATAGCATAATGAACAATGGCCTCCATGAGAAACCCTTATACCCTCAAAAGATATGCTTGCCCTAATTAGGGTTTCTAATTAAAAATAGGCTAAATAATTAATATTTGATTAAATCAATCAAATATTAATATCTCCCTCAATACATGTCGGATCGATGAACCAATCGAAGCTAGTGAATCAGGGAGTGATTCCGCACATAACCATACCATAATAACGGTGCTCCACTGCATATCAAATATCCCTAAAAAGTAGGAGCCCTGGCCAAATATGTCTGAAATAACCTGAATGAGAATCAAATGTAGAAATCCTGTGAATCAAACTCAAGCCAAGCTCCATTATGACCCTCTATCCATCCTATTAGCCTACAAAGGTCGCATAATAGGCTAACCATGAACTCAGAACATGTCAATTAAAAAGGGGACATGACATAAGGGGATGGCCCTCCCTTCATAGATGGATAGATAATGATAGTATAAAGTGAAGATAATGATAATTCAATAATCCAGAGTAACAAACCAGAGCATGTGTGTTAAAGATATATAATACATAATGTGCATGAGAAACAAAGTCATTCTAATATGATATCGTACAAATATGAAAATTATATCAACATATGAAATGACAATGTTTAATTAAAATATTACTTTGACCAAAGTTTTTATTAATAAATGATCTCTAAGATCAGTCAATTTCATACACATCACTCAATGAGATTTCACTTCATTTTATATTGATGGTGTTAATTAAGCCAATGCAATTCATCAACTACTTATTTGGGGTCATGAATGCAAGATTCAATAAAAATAAATAATTTATAAAAACCAAAAGATTCGTTAAAAATATATTCTTTTAGCTAATAAAAATTATGCTACGCACAACAATATCACATACATTCTTTTAATCTATGAAATGAAATATAATGAATCAAAGAACATCTAGTTTATTAACAATAATAAATAAAATCAAAGCAATCCTTAATATAAAATACTATCTAGGTAAATATTATATCTAAACTATTAGTTATACATATTATAAGTCACTTATAATACTATTTTATCCCCGAAATAATCATTATAACATAGGCATATACATTTTTTCATATTACACATATAAAACAAAACCCAATCCAAAACATATTATGATGCCCTATATTTAAACTCATGAATACATTATTTTAATGCTTTAAATATAAACTTTAAAATATATTGCAAGCATCCATTTACACACTATATGAAAATAATGTTTTTAAGCATGACACTATTGAGTATATACATACATATATAAATTGTATGATCAAATCAAATTTATTACATAGTGTACAGTCATGTGTGTGTGTGTATGTGTGTGTGTGTGTGTGTATATATATATATATATATATATATATATATATATATATATATATATATATATATATATATATATATATATATATATATATATATATATATATATATATATATATATTAAATCTCTTCAATTAATTTATTATACAATTGAAATAATTTAATGTATATGAAATATTTTAAGAAGACATCCATTGTCCATAATTTATAGTACTATGTATACATAGTGTATACATCCAACCAATAAATAGCCCCATAACCCCTTTTATAAACTAGGTAAATCCCCACATCTACTTGTTTAAATAAAAGATGCATAATTTCATATGATTCACTCATTTCAAAGATCAAACCATTCATACCATTCATTTAATCAAATATCCTAGACCAATCAATTTAAGTTTAACATTTAAATTAAATACATATAAGCAAATATAACATACATAGCTGACTATACGCAACTTAGGTTTACTATTATAACAACTACAAAATTGACTATTCCCAGCTAGGATTTTTAATTAACAAATCATACTTGTCCATATAAATATATGAAAAAATATATTTAAACCCATATACCCAGTCCTTTTATTGACTGTGCAAAACTCTTATACAGGTCAAGACAAATATAAATAATATATAACACTCAGTAATATCTAATATTATGCATAGTTCATATAAATAATGAACACAATTAAAAACTTAACTCTACCATTTAAATTTTAACATATTTGGGTATATTACTATTCATAAATCCAAATGTAAAATCTACAGTCACTTATTCACCTATTTTTAATTGGGTTAGATGATATTACTAAAATTTATTATCCCCAAAATCATAAATGAATGATTATGCATGATATATGATTTCATAACATAGTCCATAGTATAAAACTATAATTTTGACCTGAATGTTCAAACTCATTTTGAATTTAAATCAACATAAATCCAATTGAAACCCAAAGTCTCAAGTTTATTTATACAAGTATCCTCAACTTTTAAATGTGACACATATGGTTTTCCCACTAATTCCCTGTGATTCAAGAAATCCACATTTTAATTCCTAAAATTAAAAATAGGTTTACATAGTCTAGTTTATTTTTTGTATAAATAAATCCACATTTTAATGCCTAAAATTACAAATAGGTTTACATATTCTAGTACTCATATAGTCAAAAATTTTAATCTATATTTTTAAATACCATAACAAATATAAAAAAATTACATCGATACAACTAGCTCAAGCCACATCATGTATATACCCATCAATAAATACTAATTCCATTGTGTAATAGAGATTTTCAAAATGGAAGAGGAGTTTTAAGATAGAGTTTTATTAAAGCCAAACAATCATGGTAAATCCTATAGCCCTAGCATAATTCCCTCAGGTTACCCTAGGTTAGATGTAGGGTTATATGGAGGTTAATCATTCCATATGGCCCTAGATACAACCCTATGGAAATTGTAATAACATTCTAAGAAAACCCAATAACCATTTCCATTCAATCTCCCTACCAAATTATACACAAGAATTTTAAATAAAAAACCAACTTGGTAATTATGCCATGAAAGCCAAAAATTCTCCTTCTTTCCTTGAGATTTCTCCTTTTTCTTTACCATTTGGTATCCACTATATGCCATGTGCCATCCATCTCCACATCCCACCTTCTCCTTCCCTTTATCCTGTTCCATTAACTTACTTGCTAGCACCTTTTCCTAAATTAGTAGTTGATTAAACTAACTAAAAATAAAGAATGCAAAAATAGCTCAATCAAACTCTATAGTATGCCACCATGTAATACACAACATTTCTCCATGATTTTTTCAAAATGATGGTTAACTCAAAGTCAATAGGTTATTATAAACCCTTATCATCACGAGGATTCCAAAATGATCTTTTTATAATTTCTATTATATTTGTATGATATTGACTTCACAAACTGACCAAACAAATCAAATAAACCTGAAGTCACATAACCCTAATGCATATTCCATGCAATGACTATCGACTTAGTTGATATTAAATTTCCATGCAAAGTCAACTACTCATTTAGCATATTAACTATATAGTATGAATAATACTAATATGTATTTCAAATACTATAGTTAATAGTTACCATGTTATTCACAAACAACCTTTATGTTATCATAATGATTTTCATTAAATCATTTAACAATAACATTCAATATCTAATGTATCATGAATAGAAAAACTTCAACATTTAATCAAATACAAAGATATTTCAAAATAAATCTATTTATATCTTTCCACATTTGGATAAACATATACATATTATAATAATAATAATCTTTAATTATTATTATATAAATATTATAGATCAATAAAAATAATGGAATCCATGATAACATCATATCAGTATACTATACATCCATACCTAAAAAAGTAGTAAGGTAAGTAAGACATAAATGAATTCACTCATTCTACCAAACAATTACATCATATAAGATAAGCTATGTACGATTAAAAAAAATTAATGAAATCACTTTAAACAAATCAACAAGATCATCAATAGAAATCATGATCACACTAGAAATCATATTAAAAATCATCTAAAGGAAAAGTACCCAAAACATGTTATGTTATCTATCTCAAATAATTACAAAACATGATATACTATGTGGTGTGTGCATGGGTTTCTATATTCATTCTCTGTCATCCCCCAATGTCCTCATCTAAACCACCCTCTATAATGACATGCTCCCTCTGTCGCACTATGAGAGAAGAATATATCAAGCATAAACCTCACAATAATGAAGGTAGTTAGACCAAAACATCATTACATCTATAAAATAATACATTAAAATTAACAAACATGATTTCAATATACATAATATAAGAGTACTATTAACTTATAGTAATCTAATCATATGAATTAAGAATCATATAATTGTCTCATAATCAATATATGACATAAATCTTAATCAAATATTAGTTAATTAACTATTAAACCATAATAATCTATGGATCAAACATGTTTTTCATGTTAGAGATAGATCAAAATGTGATAGAATTCATTTGTGCTTTTGTACAAAAAAAAATGTGTTATGCCACCATGTTACTTCTGAAATCCATTTAAACCATTTTGATTATGTTTTTCAAGGAAACAAACTTCAATATCCTTTTTATCATTTGTTCTATAAAAATGTTTGGGAATCAAATTCTATAATATAAAATGAATATTTTGTGAGTTTTCTTCCTCACACTATAAATAGTTTAATCTAAAATATGTTATTGAGGAAAGGATCATGATCTTTTTAATGAGTTTTTAAATGCCTTGATGTTTTTGTACATTTTCCATGAATAATTATGCCACTTTACTATCTTTAAATGGATTATAAAGTCTCTATAAATGTGCATATTTTTTATTCTATCTACAAAGACCAATATCATATCCAAGTTATTCAACTTGGGTAGGCCAAAAATGAAGTCCGTTGATATCAATTCAATTTCATGACATTAATATCTTACTACTAAAGTTAATTTTTTAGTTCCTAAAATAAGTTTTGAAGGTGTTTACTAATTTATTAAAGATTTGGTGGATCATAATTTTCTACCTCATGTGATTCTAATAAATGTAGTGGTGGTTGATTTCAACTAAGTTTGTATCTTTTTCCAATCATACTAAAACCATGAATAAGAACGTAAAATTTAAATACATTTTTATAATTATTTAAGATACTCTACTCTAAAAAAATACATATGGTCACCCAATCAGGATGACAAACATTTCTACATGCAACAAATTTTCCCCAATTAAGAGTTTGATATGATGACTTTTTTCATAGCATGAGAGTTGCTTCCCATTGGATTTTATGACTTCAAAAATAGAGATTGGATACAAAATGTAGATGAGATCATTATCTTATGTTATTTAAATAATGTTATGGGCACTCCATATATTGACCAGAACTATAACATTTATCTTCTTAATATAGCAATCCACATTGAATTTTTGTGATGTGTATAATCCATTTAATGAACTTATCAAGATAGTATGGATTTATTACTCATCAAAAATTGTGTATTTCTTTTCTATTTTTGGTTCCTTAGTAATTAAGTCCTCCTTATCCATTAATATAAAATTGTAATCTTTGATAAGGTGTTTCTTCTAGAATCTAGATTGTTAATATCTTATACACTATAATATATTTAGCCATACATTTTGTTTTTTTTCAAAAATAATAATTAGGTGAATTAAAATTACCTTCCATTTTTATATCATAGTGGGTTGGTAACTCCTTAGTAATTTCATCCCCGCTAAGCATATTGACTTTCTTGTCATTGATCATCCATTGATACTATAAATAAGTTTATATTATATATATAGTGAGGCTACATCAACCTTTGCATCCTCTAGTATAATTTAATTATTGAGTTCAATTCAAACATGTCTAATCCTGCATCCAACGATGTTAGAAATGGTGATTTTTTTAATCATTGTGATTAGTAATTGAGAAAAAATGCATTTATTCAAAAAGGCATGGATGTTGATTTAGATTATTACTATATTTATATTTATAATCAATTTGGGGGGAACATATATATAGAGAGTGGTAACCATAAACAATGAAAACATATGTTATATCATATTCAAATGTTTTTCACATACTAACTTTGACCAGTATATTTCATAATGTAAAATTCTTCAAAAATTAAAATACAAAGACTGAATCCTACATAAAATTTTATTAAGTTTTAGAAAATATAAATAAATAAAATTAAAAAAATTGTGACTTTTGGAGTTTACTTGTAAAAAATATTTTAAAATTTTAATAACTCACTCAAATAAAATTATATAACTCCAAAAAATTTACCATATTTTCTAAAAATTATGACATGTTTGTAAAAAAAACCTTAAAATTTTAATAACTCACTCAAATAAAATCATATAACTCCAAAAAAAATTACCATATTTTCTTTGAGATATATTCATTTTTTAACATACAAACTATAAAAAAATGTAAAAATTTTAAATAAAAATACATATAATAATTAGAATAAATAATGAAATGAATTCAATAACATGATTGATAATGATTTGGGAGATTATGCTTAACTATATTTATACACATAATTTGGATGAATTACTCCCTTTCTTTATAATTAAATCTATCTAACTAAAAGTTAACAGCTAATAAATTAAATATAAAGGCTATATTCTCAACTTCATAACTTTAATATTCATTTAAAAATATATATTGTTAGAGGTGAATAGATTCTTCTAGTGTTTCTATATATTTTATTATTTTGTTTTTTTCATTTTTTAAAATAAAATTATCATAAATAATTACATTAAAAATAATATAATAATAATAAAATTTTCATAACATAATGATAATATAATTTTTATATTATTAAAAAATAAAAACATATTTAAATTATTAAATTATAATAAAAACTTACAATAAATTTATAACTCTAAAATTTACTTCAATTAATAAATCTTCACAATTTAAAGTTTTATATAATTATATTTATATATAAAAATTTTTAATTTTATATAATTATATTAAATATTTTAATATTTATTTATTTACTATCATATAAATTTCAAATCATATAAGAATATAAGGTGGCATGTGACTTTCCCCTGTTTTATCATATTTAAAGAATTTCATAATATAAAAAACAATTTAATTATTTTATTTTTATTTTTCCTCTTTATTCAATAGTCCATGCATTGGGTTTCATCTTATTTATATATATATATATATATATGGAAAAAGTTAAATATAAATTATAATACTTTACAATTATTTTTAATAACTTTTAATCATTATTTTTTCACAATATAAATCTGGTTTTGGAAATATGAAATAATTTATTTAAGATATTTAAAATATATAATATTTTAAAAAAATAAAATATTAAAATAAAATATTATTTTAAAAATTAAGTCATATATTTAATGTTCATTTATGTATTATTGTTTAATTGATAAACTATAATTAAATTTATTATGATAACTATTTTTTATTCAAAATTTAGTTGTAAATATAACATTCACTTATTTAAACAATTAATAACTATTTATTTCACAAATAACTTTTTAATTATTAATCTATACACTGATTGAACGTGATTACGTCCTCTTCCTTAATAATTATTATTTTTATAATATTCTTTAAAGTTATTTCTGATATTTCATTTTAGAATTATTTAATTCTTTATTTTAAAATTTATATTTTTGGCGTTGCAATTTTTTCTTTGTCGTGGAACATTTTATAATAAAAAGTCTATTAAATTTAATAAAGATAACTGACTGGAGATAATGAAAGATTTTTAATAGAAAAGTATTATATGAGAGATGAAGAGGTGCAACGGTTATATAAACAAAATAAAAGCGGATAGGTGCAAAGTATATCAAAGAAGTGCTTCCAATTTGTGTCCGTTGTGTGGTAAAAGGCCTGCCTCCGTTTCATTAGGTAATGTGCTTGCGATGGAGATGCCAACAAACAGTAAAAGCAAGCAAGGAGGGAATCCAGATGGGCCAACAAAACAATTCCGAGGTTTGCCTGCCTCCCGAGTTATACGCCAAGATATAACCGAGAAGCCCTGGTATGAAGATCCCGACTTTGCAGGTGTTCCCACCATCCATGGTATGAAAAAAGCTGAGAAGTGCCTTGGCGTCGAACTTGCACACGAGCGCGCAGCTGCAGCCCTGAGAAGAAGCCCTAGAATTAAGACTATAGAGGATTGCCATTCTGAGGCAATAAACAATCCATGCTTACTGATTCAATTACCCCTCTTAGAAGGCGAGTCTGCAAAGCGCAAGAATGTTCAGAACATGGAGGAACAAGCCGCAGAAGAATCTCATTACAAACTGACAGTTGATAATTCATCTGGTTTCAGTGAATTGGATTCAAGCGCAGAAACAATTCCTTCGACACCTGGATTATGCGGTCATGCATTTTCCACTGGCCCACAAATTGACGCCATGGATAGCTATGATTCAAGTATAGAAGAATTCATAGTGAGAACTAAAGAAATAAAGGAGTATTATGGGCTAGCATGTTTTGCGGATCTGCAAATGGAAGCGCAGAGGATAGAAAAGCTGCTGTCCGAGAGACTCGGAAAAGAAGAGGCAGACAAGAGTATTAATAAGCAAAGAGCGAGAAGGGAGGCAAACAATATTAAACGCAGGGATGGAAAGAAACCAGCCTAAACGCACGGGGAGGCCACCCAATACTCTCAAGGACACCAGCCATTTTTAATAGTATTAAAGATTAAGGTAGGAACCTCATGGGGTTATTTGTTTTTAAATTTGGTAAAAATGATTTTATGGAATTGGAAATGTATTATTGTCGTATTTTTATTTTGGAAAATAAATGTTTAATATTCTATCTTTATAAATTGGAAAAAAAATAATATTAAAAATAATTATATTAAATCATATTTATTAAGATATTTGTTATTTATAAAATATTTAATTTTAAAGTGTTGAAAATAAAAAGAAAAAGAAATTATAACATTAAGTTTTGGGTTTAATTGATTGCACATCATTTATACAAACAAATAAAATTATAAAAAGAGTTTTCAAGTATTTTAAATTTTACAATGTTTTATATTTAATATAGAAAAAAATAAGAAAAATATAGACCATTTTATTTATTTGTGTTTGTGGAAGAGCCTAAATTCTTATAGGTTATAGTAGTCAATGGTTAAAGATTTTAGATAATATTTTTGTACATTATTTTATGTGAATTTTTATAATATCAATTGTAATATTCTCCAATCTACTTATAATATGTATTTTTGAGGGTTGTTCTTTATTTTATTTTTATAAATATAAAATTTAACTTTGACTCTCTCAAATATTTTATTATACATTTGAAAAAAATCAATTTATATTATTCAAAAGTTGATAATATATTTAGATTCTTATAATTAAAAGAAAACATTAATAAAATCGAACTCTCCAAAAATACTTACTCCCATTCTATAGATTGAAAAAGTAATATACTCTCTTAATTTATTAAATTATATTAATTGTAAAAATATTTTCCTTCTTATTTTAAAGAACAAAAAATTTATATTTAAAATTATTTTATTTTTTCTAATTTCCTATTAACCTTTATAATTTTGACTGCTCCTTTCTTCTTTTCATACCCTTTCTTCCGAAATCTCTTTTTTTTTTAATCTGACAATGTAACTTCCCACACATAAATTTGATTTTTTTCTCTATCATAGTTCATCTTACACCTTTAATTTATACTTTTTCTCTATAAATGTGTTTCTCAGATTTGTCTTTTCTTATCCTCTATTATTATTTTTTTAATATTTTTCCTCTTCACACTTACTTTCTCTTTTATATTAAATGTCACTTTAATTTGTTTTATGGGATGGTACCCAATAATAACCTTCATACCTATTTTATTTATATTGATCAACAAGCCTATTATCATAGACAATAGTTTTGTGCATAAGTAAAGATGTGTTTATACTTGTAAAAGTGCTCTATCCACAAGGATTTTATGGATAAAAATAATTTTCTTTAAATATGAATGATTTTGGATTAGTTTTAATGTTTAGTTTATTAAAAAAATTATAGAATTGTCACATCCATTAATTTTTCTTATCATTTATAATTTTAAAATAAGTTTTTAATAAAAAAATTAATTTAATAATATTTAAAATATATTAAAAAATATCACATCATCAAAAATAAAGAATCTTATGACTAATGTTTCAATTTACAAAGGTTACAAAATTATATAGTCACAATTCCATATTGCATCTCTATATTTGAATGTTTTGTAGGCACTTCAAATTAATTTAATTTTCATATTGGCTACAAACTCCATGTTCATAGAGACATATCTCTCTCTCAAATTTAAAACTATCACATTATAAATGAGACTAATCTTGAAGAATAGATTAATGTAAAATAATAGGCATAAAATTTAAGAATATATGAAAAAGACATCATTAGCATACACTTAGACATCATCACAAGGTACTTAGTTAATGGGTTGATGGGTAGTGAAGACTTTCAAATTTACTCTCATGTTCATAAGACTATAAATTTTATTAACCTAAATAAGTACTCATAGACCCCAAAAAGTTCACGTAGTGCCTTTTTTCAAGACCGCCTTCCATAAACTCTTAAGTAGTTGTGATCATAGAAACATAAGATTGTGACAAGTGTCACAATCATAACATGTTAACATATCACAAGTCAATGGTGGGGTAACAATGTTTATATATATATATATATATATATATATATATATATATATATATATATATATATATATATATATATATATATATATTAGTGAAAAGGCTTGGATATGTGATTGACTTATAAAATGTATTTAATACGTCACAAAGGCTATGATCTCAATTTTATTCGATAGGGAAATACTAGTTGACAAGGAGCATTTAATCATATTAAATAGAGGCCCTAAGATCATGCCCCATGAAAAAGTTGTATGGAGTAGTAGTCACAATTTTAAATTAGTCACAACGCAATGTCAAACCATAATTGACTTCAATAGTATATAAGTTCAAGTTCGGTTCACCATTTGAAACATTCTTAGTCTCATTGGAAATATGGGAATGAAATATTTCAATCAGTAGTTTTACATGTTATAAAATATATTTTTAATAAATATGTTCATGAGGGAAAGATCAAGAAGCCATTTGTGTGACAATTGAATTATTTTTTGGTCTAATGTGACAATTATGAGGTAGTCAGAGAAGAGGTTTCCATAAGTAAAATTAAGGTTTAAAATTAGAGTTAGGAATAAAACCTGAATAAAGAAAGAGATAAAAATAGAGTATAGAGAGAATAGAGTAGCAAAGATATAGTCATTGTCAATGTAGATATTTTAATGTTTGATTTCATTAAAAAAGAATAAATCTTTTATATTGTATGACTATGGATACACAACCAAGGGCATCCAGTAATCTATAAAATTTATTATGAATGCACCACATCATCATGAAGAAGAGGTTTTGAATATTGTTGAGTGTTTTATTTGTTTTATAAAAATATGGTAAATAGGGAAATAAATTCTAAATATGAGAAATTGCTATGTAGGTTTATAATATATAAAATAAGTATAAATTAAGCATTTCTAAATTGAAAATTACTAATTATATAAATGTGCTAAAAAGGGAAAGTGAAGAAGAAGAATAACATAGTTGAAAAATAGATATATAGTTTTGTGATTGTGATCGTATAATTAATTATATAGGGCTTTGAGGGGTCATTATGAGTTAGGTATAGGCCTTATATTTCTCTATGGATAAAGCCACAATAATTGGACAAGGGTTACATTGGCATCTATAAAGTGCTTTAGCATGAAATTAGTTTTTTTATTTTTTGTGAAAACATGGGTCTGTGTAACTTCACATGTTGTTCCTGAAAGTGTGATAATATCTATTAAATTCACTACAAAAGTCATTTTTTACCTTCTTATTCACTTTAAACCCTAGATCAATAGATCATGAAGAGTAAATAAAATCAAAGTGAAAAAGGTATGATTGTTTGAAGTTGTGCTTCACATAAAAACTAGGTGTGTATGATGCCTACATACCAATATTTTGGTGAGGGATCAAACTCCATTAGTTGTCTCATGTTACAATTATATGTGAAATATGAATGTAATGTTAGATGTTGGTCCAATCCTACTTTAATTATGTGATTCAACATTGAATTATGACTTTAAGAGTATATCTAGACTTATCTCAAGGTTTCTAAGTGATTTTATCTCAATATGTCGTAATAGATTCTAGTGATTTTTAATCATATGAGTCTATAGTGAATAACTACTAGAAAATTAAGGTTTTATAGTGATCATTTTTTAATTCCTTTAAATACATACTTTAAAAGTGCAAGAAGACTTGCCTAGTGAATTGCAATTTGAATTTGATAAAATATATGTTATCTAGTGGTAGGACGTGGCCAGATGATTAAGATAGTATTGGTGAGTGGGATAGTGATGAAGGCTTGGCCTTATCTAAATAATAGATATAGCTAAACTAAATGTGTGAATCTGTCTAATAATTATTATAGGATGATTGGAGTGGTGAATACCAATATTTAAATTTGAATTCAACTTAAATTGAAACATTCGTTTGCATTTGTGTGAAGTAAAGATGGTCAAGGACATTGGAAGTAGATGTTAGATAAATGTGTACAGTGAATGGTCACAAGTAAATTATTTTTTCAATAAATTTTAATTTATTTGTTTATATATTTCTACATTATTATTGGTGGAAAATAATGGAGGGAATATTACAATAGAGAAGAGGTGTTATGTAGAAAGTGTCAAGATATTCTTTATAGTCAACGTGAGTTTTGTTTTAGGTGTTAGGAAGGTTTTTAATTAAATAAGAGACATATAATCAAGTATGAGATCTATTTTTGTGTGAGTTTTAAGTTTTAAAAATAAGCTTTCATGTGTTGTGGGTGAAACAAATTATTATAAGGAAATAAAGTTTTATGAAATAGGGAGGATAAATTTTGTTTTAGTCTAGTGAAAATTATGGAAAATAATCCTAATTATGTCAAAGTAGGTTGTGGAATATAAAATTGTGTGTAAGAGAGGATACATTTATTTCAAGTTTGTGAGAAGTATTTCAATCATGAAAAAAGTTGTGAAGGTCACATTCTTGTTTGATTCCAATGCAATGTGTGGAAGAGAAGCCTTCTTGAATAAGTCATAAGTTGTAATAAATAAGTATTTTTTATGAAGAATAAATGACATACATGAGAAGAACATGTATGAGTGGAATACCTAAACAATATGGTTAAGGATATCCAATTGAGATTGGATGTGATGGAGAAATGACAAATAAATAAGAAGAGTCATGGAATATTCAAAATGAGTGTCTTGAAGACACCTACCAAGAAGATATAAGAAATAATGATGAATATGGTGTCAAGGATGGATTTCATAGGTAACGGAGTTCTTAGTAAAGGGAAAAAAATATATGTAAGTCAAAATAGAACAAATACATAATTCTTTTACTAAGAGAATATTATAGTAAATAATTTATAAACTGGTTAATATACACTTAAAGTCTTCTCAAAAAATAGGTTATTATTTACCCAAAAAAAGTGAATGATGCATGAACTAGAATGTGTTGTAGTGTAGCTAAGTGTTTGAAATGTCTATAAAAGATAAAACTAAAAGATGGAAAGAAGAAAGTGAGATATTTGGAAAACATGTGTTCCAAAATGTTAAAGCATATTATGCATCATAAATTTAAAAAGTAATGTTGAGAAGAGATTAAAAATATGGGTCTTAATAAAATAAATAAAATGATTGACTTAAGAGATAATAAGAAAATAATTTTCATGATGAGCAACACAACTTTTTTGAAAAATAATAAGAAGTGTGTGAATTCGAAACATATTTTCCTATATAAAAATATAGATAAAATATCCACAAAATCAAATATAGAAGTAGATTTTTTATAAGGTAACCCAAGTTTGTTATAGTTAATGAAAAGAGTACAAAAAATTGTGAATGAAGAAGATTAAGAATACGCAATTCTTTTTAGCCTATATAACATGATATGTTTTTTAATAATGAATGAAGAAAATTAAATTTAAACTATACTGTTTAAAAGAGCTAGATATACACTCACCCAAAAAAAATGATAAGGGTAATGTTGAAAACCTTTTTTTATAACATTTATTTGTGTGTGGGTCTAAAGGAATGCATAGAATGCGAGAGAAGAAAAAGGTGAGAATATTACGGAAATTGATTAAGAAAATTTCTCTACGTATCATCCATGGGGAATGAAGGTAAGATGAGAAAAATACTCTCCATATTGAGATAGGGATATATAATGAAAAAAAAACGTGAAAAGTATTTAATGTGTTAAGAGGAGATGATCTAAAAAGCCTTTAGACAACAACAACAGAAGTATCATGTCACCAAAGTCGCATAGATGATTATGATCCAGGATTGGAGTTTTTTTAAAGCAAAGCATACAAGAGAGTACACGAATGTGGTGTTCCACAACCACATGAATAATGAATATTTGAAGTTTAAAGTCAAAAAAATATGCTCTCAAGGAGAAATGTGAAGAGGATCAAGTGATTCATATATTACCATTACAAGTAAGAATTCAATCAGAAAGAATCTAATGAAAATAAAATAAGGAGTTCAAAATTTGAAGAGGAGTTGTCACAAGAATATATAAATGTTTTTACGAGGAACAAATATAATGGCAGGGGCCTTTATAAGTCCATGTTTTATGAGAATCAACATAATAATATAAAAAAAATTGGTGACAGAGGAAACACATATGTTGGCTGTTAACTTTCATGTTTTAATTTTTTTATTTACTTAATCAATGTGAAGGTAAAGATATGGAAATAAAGGAGGATTTTAATGAGGCATTTTAAAATGACTACAGTGAGACACTTGAGTTCATAAGTTGGGAAGATGTATATAAATAATAAGATATTATTAAGATTAGAAAATAATGAAGGCACAAGCGAGATGATTTTGGAAAGATGAGTAGAGGCTAGTAAAGGATGGAAGAAGTGATGAACATAGAGTTGAAAATAAAAGAGAGTGACAGAGGGAAGAGTAAAAATATAGGCTTTAGGATGAGGTGGTCATAAGTTAGTGGGTTTAATCCCACAAGACAACGTAAGATTCAATAAATAACATTTTAGTGTAAATGATCAGATGAAGATTCTTTCAATCTCTTAGGAATATGGAACAAGAAGAAAATGACCAATTGGTAGACTTGGATGGACTATGACCAAATAGTGGATAAAATGAATAACAATGTTTGATGGATAAAAACAAACTATGATGGGTATAATCCCATAAAATAAAAAGTATTGAGTAAAGATAAGAAAGAAAAAATTAAATTGAAATTAATTATAAGTTGGAAGTGAAATAAAAAATATATAAAATCAACTAAAATATTTGATGTGTTGAAAGAAAATGCCATGATCATTATCCTAAATGATTAACATAATATTCTTACCACTTATTCTATCCATGCATAAATAAGATCTCACGTCTTATTTACTTTATGTATTTAACACAAGAGCATCTAAAGAATATTGAAAATCTTGTATCACCAAACAAACAAATAAATTTTTTTAATGATAGGATCACATGATCACATTATCATGCAACAATTATAAATTCGAATATCTCTTCTACCACTTAATATTGCTAAGTTTTGATAGTGGCAACAATATCCATGTTCAATGGAGACACTAACATACACATACTATATATATGGATTCACGTTGATCTCAAACTTCAAATTCCCAAATTATAAGCAATCGTGACTAAGTCTTAGTTAAAAGTTGATGTGAAACAATGGGCAATAAATTTAGTAATGCGTGAACAATACATCTCCAGCATAAATGTGGCAGCATCACATGGTACCTAGTTCATGGGATGATAGGTTAATAGGACATGATGTCTGTCAAATCTATTTTCATGTTCACAAGAGCATGGAATCTATTACCATCAATAAGCATTCTTGGACTGTTAAAAGTTCATCGTGTGACTTTTATCTCAGGTTCATCTTACATATTCTTAAGCGGTTGTGTGATTCAACGAGCTTGGGATTTTAACAAGTGTGGCAATCACAACGTACTACCGAGTCCCAAGTCAATGGTGGTGTCACAACATTGGATAGATACATGATCACATTTATGTGGAATAATTTTATTCACATGTCTATAGATACAAAAATAAGCTGTAGTGAAAAGGGTTAAATACATGACCAATTTTTAAAGTGGATATAAGAATTCATAGTGGAAATGGCCTCAGTTTTCTCCCACAAGCAAATAATTGGATCATAAGGATTATTTGAGACCTTTAAGTGGAGGCTCGAAGATGATTTCATGTTGTACAGTCATGTGAAATGATAGTTACATTTTTAAATTGATTACAAATTAGTGCTACAACAAAATATATTTTTAAAGGTAATAACTTTTAATTGGGATCACTATTTATGATATTATTAATCTTGTAGGAAATTTATAAATAATATTTTTAAATTAAAAGTGTTTATGAATCATAAAATAGCTTATGAATTATATAGTATTATTTTAGACACAAATTTAATCTTGCATCGCTTTAATTAACTAAGACAATTATTGAGAGAGAATTATAGTGCATGGAAGTTCAAAGTTATAAGATGATCTTTCTAACTATAATAATAAACACAAGGCTCTTGAATGAAACTTTGAAGAAAACAAAACCTAGATTGGCACATATGTATAGAACCCTATATAGATCAATAGTAACCCAAACTATCATGCAGGACCTTGTCAATTGAATGGGCACTGCATGGAATTTTTATAGAGTTGTGAATCTATTTGACAAGATACGTACTATGTACAAAACATTTGAAAAAAATAGGTTGAAATTTTGTAAAATAATTCATGTATATTCTATTAAATCAATTACTCGAGATTTTGGTAACATGATTGTACAAAGATGTATATCTATCCAACCTAGATCCAATTAAACTAATGATAAATTAACTACTGGGTGTTTGTAGTTAATAAATTGGGTGAGAATTAATACATAAAACCAATTCAAAGGCCTATAAATAAGGGTGTTGAGGTTCATTTTCAAGAAGGAAAAGGAAGCCTTAGAAAAACTTTGATAAAATTTACAGACTAAGAATAAGTTAACATATGGATCCAAACTTGTGGACTTAATAGCCTTGAATTGAAATCTATGAATTCCATGGTCTTAATATTTTATCATACCTTGTATCCAATGCAAAGGAAACGTATGTAGCTCTGTTTTCACTAATAGTTAACTTTTAATATTTTAACCCCATTGTGGAAGTGTGTATCTAATGACTGAGTGAGAGAGTATCACATGGTTACATGGTTAGGATTATTTTAATTGAGAAAACATAACATAAATGTACCAAAATAATTTTATTACAAGGAGTTATTATGAAATGTTTACATTTAAATTTCAATACGTATTTGAGTAGTTTTTATTGTTTTTTTATTTTTATTTTTTATGATGGTCAACTTGACTCTATAATATAATGGAAATGGCAACGCTATACGATAATCCACTTTAAACAAATTATAAATATGATGTACATGGGCATGAGATATAAATTAATTAACTTGTTTTAATTATTAATTTTTACTGTAATTAGTTAAAGTCATAAAATGACATTATACAGAAGATTAGTTATAAAGAGTTAGGCATTTTGGTTCATTTAGTTAATTATTTTAAAAATAAATTTCATATTTTAAATATGAATTTAAAGGTGTATTTAATATTTTAAAATATTTAAATAATATGTGGAAATAATATACTCAAATTAAAATTAGTTTTATATTAATTTGGTGAAACTGATAATTTTCTCACTTCTTTGTGGATAAAAAGACTGTACAAAATAGAAATTTTGGATTATTTGGATTGGATATTCTTATTTTTTTGTATATTCTGAATGTTTTGGATACATGATTGACTTTTTTAGGTGTTCCCATTATCGATGGTATGGGTAAAAAAAGTTGAGCACCACCCTGGCATAAAATTGTCAAGAGAGTGCACCATTGCAGCCTTAAGAAGCCCTAGAATGAAGACTAGAGGACTATTCAAGGCATTAAACCATTCATTCTTACTTTGATAATTATCCCTCTTTGAATGGGAATCTATAAAGTGAATGCTAGATCAAAACATAGAGAAATAAGCATTAGAAGAATCTCAATTAAGAGTGAAAATTGTTAATGTACTTGGTTCGAGTGACTTGGATTCAAGTGTGAAAAAAATTCTTGTGACACCAAGTTTTTATAGGAATGGATGTTCCAATTTCCCATAAATTAATTCCATGAATTGGTATGATTCAAGTACGTAAGAATGTATATTGAAAACTAAACAAATAAGTATTATGAACTAGTGTGTATTGTTGAGAACTAAACAAATAAATAAGTATTATGAACTAATGTGTATTGTTCATCTACAAATAGAAGCACAAATAATAAAGAAGGTATTTTATGAGATATGGAAACATCTAGATGCCAACATTTTGGAACAATATTTAACTAATAATATTTTTTCTTGAAATGCTTTTAAATATGGGCAAACGATAGTATCAACCCTAATGCGTCAAAGACTAGAGGCTATTACCCAAGATAAATTTGGTAAAAAAATGGTAAATAGAGTATGAAATTGGAAATGTATTGTTACCACACTTTTATCAAACTAATTTTGAGAGAACAAATATTCAATATTGTATTCCTAAAAAATATAATATTTAATTATTTAAAAAAATAAACATATTTATGTTTGCGACTCGTACAATACTAAAGAGTAAAATGCATTGAAATGTTTTATAACATTCAAATATTATTCCCAATATTTTTGTTCCAACTGAATGCACCTTGTATATACAAGTTAAAAAAATTGAAAATGGAATTTTGAAGTATTTGAAAGTTCTATGGTGTTTTGTACTTGGATATAAAAATATTCCAAGGGAAGTATACATGGGTCTATTCATTTTGGAAGTAGAAAAGTGCAATTTTTTATATATATATAACATAATTTAACATTTTAATATATTTTTTATATTAATTTTTCTAATGTAAAAGGTATATACAGTAATATTTTAACAATGGAATGTATCAGACAAATATAAATATATAATAGAGAGAGAGTAATACTCCCAAATGTACAAAAAAAATTACTGTCAACATTTATTTTTAGTGATTGTCCTTAATTAATTTATTGTAAATGTTAAACTTATCATTTACTCTTTATTATTTGATAGAATTAAAATGCGTTTTGGAAGGCCGTAGTCTTGTGTACAAAGGAGAGAGATAAAATAATAAAGTTCTTTGGGGATGCCTCTATCAACAGTAAAGAAGCAGGCGGCAAGAAGCAGCACACCGATTTCTTTTACCAAAAATTAGCAAACCATCACGTCTTACTGTAAGATTCCACAAATCTTTCGCTCCTACTCAACATAACCTCCGCCCGAACGAAGGGTCGTTCATTTATGAACCGTATCCTCTACAATCTTTCCTTTTTTTGCTCTTATTTTCTTCTTTTTTACCATTGTGACCACTCCCCATAGTTTTATGCATGCTCCATAGAGAAAAGTAAAGATATTTCATTAGTATTAAGGTGATCGTATTTATCTTTTGAATGCTTTAAAGATTCCTCCCTTGAGCCGTGTGTCTCAATCTCTAGAACCACCCTAGTAGAGGTAGGTTGTTCAGTATTTATGCCGTTCAATATAACATTTTTAGACGAAGACTTAGCTTCTTCCAACACTCTTGCCTCCACAATTCTTCCAGTTACGGAAGCCAGGGGTTCAGTTCTTGGGGTCTGGAGTACCTCTATCTCCATAGCTTCTCCTGAGTCTGAAGAATCATGATAATCAAGGTGATACACTCTCAAAAAAACAGAGAAGGAATTATTCCACCAAATTGGTAGAGGTTTTTTTATTTTTATTTTTTGAAAAGTTGTTACATTCTCAAGTCAGGTGCCCAATGTTTGAAACACATTCAACGCTTGACGGACAGCGTCTTAATAGTCCAGGGGCTGAGCCCAAAGAGTACCTTCTACAATCAGGTTAAGAGAGGTCAGATGATTGGCATAAGTATCAAGGATTAGCAGGATTCTTGTGAAGGTAGTGTGGGAGAATGAACAGGTGCTGAAAAGATTCATTGAGGGAGTTAAAGCCTGCAACCAAGGTTTGAAAAGTAGCTGATTCCTACCCCAGTTCCACTGCTTGTCAAGAATTAGGGCTTTGTCTGAACAAGATGGAAAACAATAATAAAAAAACCTTTTTTGCATAAGTAGAGTTCGAGCTTCCCTTTAAGGAGAGGCTTTCACTTCTTAGAGAACCATGCAGGCAGATCCCGAAGGTTTGGCCAAAGGTTTTCAAATTGACAAACGACTCCTCTGCCGGAGTAATATTTTTTGTTGATCAGGATCAATTGTAAATATTAATTGTCGAAGGATATGGAGGGGTTTGAAGCAGCTGGGTTGAGAGGCTTCAACATTTGTTTTAACTGTTGACAAGGTTGAGCTTGATGTCTACATTTGACCGCTTCTGTAAAATATCTGTGCTCGTTGTTCCTCTAAGCTGACCCAAAGATCTGGGAATCTGGGTAGTCAACGGAAGAGGGAGTTTTGAGATGCCATCCCTCCCCATGCCAGAGGACTAGAAAACTGGCTGATTGGTTTTGGGACGAGACTGCTGTGAAGCTCGAGCAATCTGCTTTGGCGAAGCATTTTTGGTGTGGCCATTCTGACAAGGAAACTGTCGCCTTCCATCCTCTTGCTGAGAGCTCAGAGTAGTCAAGGAACGAGAGACGGGGGTAGTGGAAGCGGCGACTGGCTGAGTTGAAGCCACCTGCGAGCACAACAGGGTGTCGTGTGATTCAAGGGAGATGCCAGGATTAGTGGAGTTTGAAAATGTTTTGGGCGGGAGCGAACTAACGGCCATCACAGGAGTTATGCATTGTTAAAAAAAAAAAAGTTATATTATTTAAAAGTTAAGTATGTTTTTGAATAATCTTGATTAACAGAAAGTAGTGAAAATAACCGACTCGACAAAAAAAAATCTTTCCATTCTATAAAATGGACAAATTAGCATATAAGATAGAATTCATATGTTCTTAAAAATGATATCAAAATCGAGTTCGTAGTTTGACGAGACTGAGTCATTTTCAAATTTCTAGAAATAATCTGATTCGTGGACTATAAAATTAAAAAAATAAAATGTCAAGGAAATGGGACTTTCTATTTTCCAAATCAATATGCAATTACATAATTATTACCAAACTCTCACCTCTCACACTTATTCCAACAGAAAAACAACATATAAATCCCAATAATCAAAATAAACAGTAGCAATGAAAACACTAAAAAAAAAACTCAGAAACCCAACTTCAAAAACAAAACAAAAAATATCAAACAAAATAATGATTTTTTAATTCTTTTTTCTCGACTCAGTTTCTTCACTATTTCTGGTAGAACACGCGTTCCTTTGAAAGGGCATGTCCTCCTTTCCATTTATTATGAATTGTTTCAATTAAATAAACTCTCTCCTCTATCTAACAGGTTATATTAAATGTATAAATGCTCCCATTATTATTTTAAAGAATAGAAGGATTGTGTCCCATATCATTCTATTTTTTCTGATTTATTATTGAACTTTGTAACTTTATTAACTGACGAAAATATAATTTTATGTTATGATTTCACCAATTCCTTTCTGTCTTCTAGGCTTTCTCCTCCCAAATATAACTTTTTATTTTATTTTTTCTCGCTGTACATTTATTTTTAAATGACAATGTGGCTTAACATTTTTAATTCATACGAACAAGTTGTTCAAAATTATTTATTCTTTTTTTAAATGATTTTTTTAGTTTTTAATTTTTTCATCTATGTATTTATATTTGTATATTAAATAATATTTCTAATTTAATTAATGTTAATTATTTAATTATTTATAAATGACAATGTGGCTTTTTGAATATTGTTTTTTTATACAATTTGTGTTACGTCTTTAATTCATGTGTTTTTCTTACAAACAAGTTACTCAAATTTATTTATTCATTTTTTTAATGATTTTTTTAATTTTTATTTTTTAATCTTTTTATTTATATTTTTATATTAAATAATATTATTAATTTAATTAATGTTAATTATTTAATTATTTATTTGGTACCAAATTATTCTCCATATGATTATTTAATATGTTAGTCAACAAATATATTATTATATAGAATAGTTTTATACATCAAATATAAGAATTCATTTTACAAAGATTTATTTGATGAACATCATTTTAATTAAAGATGTATGTGTTTAGATTGCTTTCACTATTGAGTCAACTTTTATTCTTATTTAATTATCATACCCACCAACTCCTCTCTTTATTATTAATATAAGTTATTGATATAGTGTTTGATTTAAGAACATCTAAAGCACATGAATAATGTTACATCAAAAAAAATGGTAGGCAATTTTGTGTGCTTTTTATTAAAAAGTTTCAAAACTAACTTCTTAGATCACAAAGACTACAGAAGCATGTTTCAATGGCCACATAAATATTCCTCAGTTGTAAAAGAAAATGCTAAGAGTATTAAACATCTGTACAGACTCGTAGAAAAAGAGCCCTACAAAATTGTCAATATGAAAAGAGAGATAAAGAATATTAAACGCAAGGATAGATGGAAACAAACTCAAATGCATAAGGAGGTCACCCAATACATAAATATTATATTTTTAAACAAATATTATATTTAATTATTTAAAAAAAATTAACCATATTTAATTATATTTGATATGATATTTGTCACTCATAAAAGTTTAAAGATTGAATTGTATCCAAACAATAGTATTCCAAATATTTTCGTTCAAATTGAATGCATTTTATTTATATGAAAAAAAATTAAATTTATAAACTAAATATTCTATGAAATTATATAATATTTTGTATTTGATATACAAAAATCATAAAGTAAATATACATGATTATCTTTATTTTTAAAAATATGAGAATATAAATTTAATATATGTTAAGTTAATCAATGGTTAAATATTATGAATAATTAACATATGTACAATTTTTATATAAATTTATGTGGTGTCAACAAATATATATTATAATATTATTTAGTGCAAAATTAATATTTATTGATTTGTTGTAAATCTAAATCTTAAAATGTGTGTGTGTTAACTGTGATTATGCTAATTAAAAAAATATATTAATAAAAAAAAAATCTTAAAAATTAACATATAAAAAAGATAAACATCTTCAAAATTATATTTAAAGTATATTTATTATTAAACAATAATTATTCATAACTAATTTTATAAAAAACAGTTAAACTCATGAACTGCACGCTTATAAAAAAAATTTAAAACATTGAAACTTTGCATTTCAAAACCAATATGTAACTATGCAATTACTACCCAATACACATTCTACAGTTACTACCCAATACTGGCTCTTCCACTTATTCTGACACACAGTAGTTGTTTTTTTTTTTTTTTTTTTTTAATTAATGGCAATTAAAATATTATAATTAAATCAGTAAACTCTGCTTCAGAAAAAACATCGAACAAAAAATATTCTTTTCTAAGCTCAGATCCCAGGAGAGATTTCTCATTATATGCTGCTTCAAATGCATATCTTATTGTCTCTATAATTTTAATAGTTTCACCTAATTAGACTTTCCCCTCTACCTAGCGAATTTTGCTTTCCATAAATTTTGAGAATAATTTATTATCAACCTTTCTTAATATATCTTGCAGGTTATATGAACGATGGAAAAGTTGCCTTTTTATGTAAAAGTAATAATTGTGTCCCATATTATTTTATTTTTAACTTTTTTGATTTGACCATTCTAATATTTTATAACAAATATAAAATATATTTCTTTTTTTTTTTAATTTTACCCATAAAGTGATCTATTGATTCTGATTCATTCATTTGCAAATTTTCAAAAGTTCTTCTTAGATATTGCAATTTAGCAATTTTTACCTTCGTATTACCTCTATAGGTAGTCTCCAGGATTTTCCATGCCTCTCTGGATCGCGTTGCTGCTACAACTCTGGAAAATATCGATTCATCCAATCCCTGTTGGATTATAAATAAGACTTTTGCATCTTTCTTTCTGTTCTCTTTAAGGTGGTCCTTTTGTGCTTGATTTAACGCCAGATGGGCTGCCTCGTCCTGCGGTTCTACAAAACCACTTTCTACCAAATCCCATACATCTTGTGAGCAAAATAAAGTTCGCATCTTAATTGCCCAAAAATCATAATTCTTACCATCGAAAACGGGAATTTGAGGCTGTGAAATACTGTTATATGCTGCCATTTCTTAAGCTTGAATGACTTTCTGGTCACTATTTCTGACACACAGTCACCGCCGTCGATTACACTGCCGAGGTCGGTCGCTGAAATTGCCGACGTCGGTTTTTTCTGCCGTCGTCGGTCACTTGTTGGTCTGGGGTCAGCCGATGTCGGTCTATAACTGCCGATGTCGGTCTCTGCGCTGCCTGCTGGCAATACCTGCGCTTTTCCTTCACCCGACTGCTTCGCTCCCCTTGCTGGCTGCTTTTCTAACCAGGGTTTTCTCTTTCTAACCTGCGCTCTTCTGCCACAACCTATGCTCTGATACCAATTTGAAGGAAAATATGAATAGAAAATAAACAAGAAAACAAGAACTATTAACTCAGAACTCAGAAAGCTACAGCAATCTTGAGAAACACAATTCTATTCATCTTCTAATTTTATAGATTTAAAAACTAAACAATAACTGAAAATAGACTCATCTATTATTAGCTTCAACTACTTAACTAACTGCTTGTTCAAACAAACTCATATCTAACTGATTGTTAACTAACTCAATCCTAACTGTCAGTTTACTAACTGATGCTTAACACCCAGTTTACTAACTGTTTGTTTAACTGCTTGCTTGCATGATAAAGGAGGGAGGTGGGAGAAATTATCTCCAATTAACTTGACTTTCTAACAACTGATTAATAATCGCCGTTGGTGATTCTTAATTTCCAGAATTTAAGTAATTTTATGCGGATGGTTTACTACCTAGTAATCACCATTGGTGCTTCTGTGTTGTGTTGGTCAACAAGTTCATTGTCATACACACAGGTTTTGTACATAGAGCACAAGTTTTTACATTTATAGAGAGATATTTCAACAAGGATCTTATAATATGTATGTATGTTGTTTAAAGATGGATGATTTGGATTGGTTTTATTATTGGATTTAGTCATAATTTTAACTGTTTCTATTATTAATAATTTAATATAAATTAAGAAAGAGAATATTTTTATAGTTCATAAATATAATAAATAATATTTATGGTAAAATTATGTAATTTTTTTGGATCAATATTAGATATTAAATTTTTGATCCATTTTCTAAATGATAAAATAGTATGAATAAATTATCAAATTTGGTTATTATTTTATGGTATTAACAATGAAGTGTTGTGATATAGGTATGATTTTATTGTTAAAACTTTTAAATATAAACTTAAATCTATAATATATTTATAATATTTTCTCTATTTGATGATGAATCACAGAATGTGATCTAAAACATTATCCAAAATTATTAATTATAAATATAAGATGTTATAATTTTTTTTGTGGGAACATTTAAAGCAACAAACAATCATGAATCACAAAAAATAAGAGAGAAATTTTATTTTTCTTTCAATAAAAGCCTTATGACTAATTAATCAACTCACATAATCACTTTCTCATGTTGCAAATCTTAGATGTAATGTATTAGTGTCCACTTAAATATTCCTACATTTTCATGTTGGCCAGATAGTCCACATTCAATGGGGACATTCATATAAACAAGAAAATAAACAAGAAAACAAGAACTATTAACTCAGAACTCAGAAAGCTACAGCAATCTTGAGAAACACAATTCTATTCATCTTCTAATTTCCCTTGATTACAATGTGCGCCCTTAGCGTCTTTTTATAGATTTAAAAACTAAACAATAACTGAAAATAGACTCATCTATTATTAGCTTCAACTACTTAACTAACTGCTTGTTCAAACAAACTCATATCTAACTGATTGTTAACTAACTCAATCCTAACTATCAGTTTACTAACTGATGCTTAACACCCAGTTTACTAACTGTTTGTTTAACTGCTTGCTTGCATGATAAAGGAGGGAGGTGGGAGAAATTATCTCCAATTAACTTGACTTTCTAACACTCCCCCTTAATTTCTACCACTTACAATTTTAGCATTTACAATGCCTAAATTTTGTCTCAAATAATCAAAGGTCTCTTTTGGTAATGCCTTTGTGAATATATCTGCTAGTTGATCTTCAGATCTACAAAAATCCAGATGGATTTCTCCATTGTTCACTAACTCTCTGATAAAGTGAAATCTTGTATCTATGTGCTTGCTCCTCTTGTGAAACACATGATTTTTTGATAAAGTGATTGCTGATTTGTTATCACAGAAGATTGGTGTTGACTCCTTCTGTGCCTGTAATAAATCTTTCAATATTCTTCTCATCCATGTTGCTTGACATGCTGCTGATGTGGCTGCAACATACTCTGCTTCAGCTGATGAAAGTGTAACTATAGGCTATTTTTTGGATGCCCATGTGACCACACCTGTGCCTAAAATAAAGGCATGTCCAGAAGTACTCTTCCTATCATCAACGCTACCTGCAAAATCACTATCTGTAAAACCAATCAAACTAAAATCGTTAGTTGTGGAATATAAAATTCCATAATCTGTAGTTCCTGCCACATATCTTAATATCCTTTTTCCAACTTGCCAATGTGAGTCTTTTGGTGACTCCATGAATCTTGAGATTAAGCTAACCCCATAACTGATATCTGGTCTAGTAGCTGTAAGATACATCAAACTACCAACTAGCCTTTTGAATATTGTAGAATCAACATTGGATCCTTTGTCTTCTTTGCTAAGTTTAGTCCCTGTAGCAACTGGTGTAGGTGCTGGTTTACAATTCAGCATCTTAAATCTTTTTAACACATCCTTTGCATACTTTGTTTGACAGATAAATATACCTTTCTCTGATTGTTCAACTTCTATTCCCAAAAAATACTTCATTAATCCCAAATCTGTCATTTCAAATTCATTCTTCATTGCTGATTTAAAAGTGTCTACAGACAAATTTCCAGTAAAAATCAAATCATCAACATATAAACACACAATTAAAATTTGACCTTCTTTGCTGATTTTTGTGTACAAAGTAGGCTCACTATCGCTTCTGTTGAATCCTTTGCTTATCATATAAGAATCTATCCTGCTATACCATGCTCTTGGTGCTTGCTTAAGACCATAAAGAGCTTTCTTCAATCTGTAAACTTTTTCTTCATGTCCTTGAACTTCATAACCTGTGGGCTGTTTCACATATACTTCTTCATCTAGAAATCCATTCAAAAAAGCTGATTTCACATCCATTTGATATACATACCAATTATTTTGAGAAGCTATGGATAATACCATTCTTACAGTATCCAGTCTAGCAACTGGTGCAAATGTTTCATTATAGTCCACTCCATGTTCTTGTGCAAAACCTTTTGCAACTAACCTTGCCTTGTGCTTTTCAACATTTCCATCTGCATCAAATTTAGTCTTATAAACCCATTTAACTCCAATACAATCCTTACCTTCAGGTAGAGTAGTTAGATCCCATGTTTGATTTCTTTCAATAGCATTCAATTCTTCATCCATTGCTTTTAGCCAATGTTCCTCATTAACTGCTTCTTCATAAGACATAGGGTCATGAGTGAAAAGAGCAAAATTTGAAACCAAATCTAATTTTTCTTCTTCTTGATTGTAAATCTCATTTAAACTTCTCATCTTCTTACCTTTAAATCTTGCTCGTAAAGTAGCAAGAGTTGGATCTGATTCATCACTTACATGTGAATTTGGAGTAGGGTGACCTGCATGACTAGATGATTCATCTTGTTCAAACCTTCTTGGTGTTCTTACTAGAGTGGTTGTGCCTGCTTGTGGAGAGGATTGTCCACCTTGCAAATTTTGTTCTTCAGAAACTTCTTCATCCTGTGGAATTGGTGCCCCAACAATGATGGTGCTACCATCCCATGCTTCTGCTTCCTTAAATTCAACATCCCTGCTAATAATCACTTGCTTTGAAACTGGGTTATATAACTTATATGCCTTTGATTCTTCAGAATAGCCAATAAAAATGCATTTCTCACCTCTGTCATCAAGTTTCTTTCTCAATTTAGATGGTATAAGAGAATATGCTACACAACCAAAAATTCTGAAATGATATACACTATATTTCTTACCATTCCATGCTTCTTGTGGAATTCGATCTCTGACACTCTTTGTTGGGCTTCTGTTCAAAATATACACTGCACAAGCTACTGCTTCTGCCCAATATTCATTTGACAAGTGTTTAGCTTTCAACATGCTTCTTGCCATTTCCATGATTGTTCTGTTCTTTCTTTCTGCTACACCATTCTGCTGTGGTGTGTACCTTGTAGTCAACTGTCTTTTGATTCCATGATATCTGCAAAAATCTTGAAATTGATTAGACATATATTCACCACCTCTATCAGATCTGAGTACCTTGATATATCGGCCACTCTGCTTTTCAACCATTGCCTTGAATTCTTTAAACTTTCCAAATGCTTCAGATTTGTTTTTGAGAAAGTAGATCCAAGTCTTTCTGCTAAAGTCATCAATGAATGTTAGAAAATAAGTACTACCTCCAAATGATGGAGTTTGCATTGGTCCACATAAATCACTATGGACTAACTCCAATATTACCTTAGCTCTATATGAGCCTCCTACTGGAAAACTCTCTCTATGCTGTTTTGCCAGAATACAACTGTCACATGAACTTCCTAGCTGTTCTATTGGTGGTAAACCCTTCACCATATTTTTCTTCTGTAACAAATTTAAAGCTCCAAAATGTAAGTGTCCGTACCTTAAGTGCCATAACCATGATTGATCTAGCTGTATGGATTTGTAGTGAGCTTCTTCTTCTCCTTGGATGCACTGAATATGAAGAGGGAACATGCGATTCTTGGTCATCTCCACTTTTCCTATCAACCTATCACTTGGAACCTTGTCCAATATTGTGCAGACATTATCCATAAAAGATACTCTGTAACCTTTCTGCACTAACTGACCAACACTCAAAAGATTATGTTTTAATCTAGGTACAAAATAAACATCAGGTATAAATCTTCTTTCACCATTCTTGGCCAAAACATTTATGACACCTTTACCCATGACATCTACTGTGATATCATTTCCTAGTTTCACTTCTGATCTTACAGAATCATCAAGACTAGCAAAAAATTCTTTATTTCCTGTCATATGATTACTGCATCCACTGTCTAAAAACCAAATATCTTTAGCTTTTTCTTGAGTAACATTACAAGTAAGAAACATGCTTCCGGAATTAAAACTAGATTCATCTGTGTAATTAGCATTCTATTTGTACACATATCCTGGTTTATTTCTGCAGTCACTAGCATAATGACCATATTTCTTGCAATAATAACATTGAACATTAGATTTATCAAACCTTTGAGAACCTTGTTGTGAGTGGTTGTGACCACGTCCTCTGTTGTTGTAGTTTCCTCTACTACTGTAGTTTTGATTATTGTTCTCATCTTCCTCTGAATTGTTCTTTCCATATCTGCCTCTGCCTCTTCCTCTGAAGCTTGACCTGGCTCTTCCTCTTCCTCTGCCAACTGATACCTGTGACTTGAATGCATTCTCTAGAGAAGAGTTATTCCTATTCATTCTGGATTCATGTGTTAACAAAGAACCCATTAATTCATCTACAGATAATTGTTCCAAATCTTTAGTTTCTTCAATAGCTACTACTATAGCATCGAACTTACTGGGTAAACATCTGAGTACTTTCTCTATAATCTTCTGATCTGTCATCGTTTCTCCATTAGATCTAATCTGATTCACTATATTCAAAACTTGACCCATAAAGTGATCTATTGATTCTGATTCATTCATTTGCAAATTTTCAAAAGTTCTTCTTAGATATTGCAATTTAGCAATTTTTACCTTCGTATTACCTCTATAGGTAGTCTCCAGGATTTTCCATGCCTCTCTGGATCGCGTTGCTGCTACAACTCTGGAAAATATCGATTCATCCAATCCCTGTTGGATTATAAATAAGACTTTTGCATCTTTCTTTCTGTTCTCTTTAAGGTGGTCCTTTTGTGCTTGATTTAACGCCAGATGGGCTGCCTCGTCCTGCGGTTCTACAAAACCACTTTCTACCAAATCCCATACATCTTGTGAGCAAAATAAAGTTCGCATCTTAATTGCCCAAAAATCATAATTCTTACCATCGAAAACGGGAATTTGAGGCTGTGAAATACTGTTATATGCTGCCATTTCTTAAGCTTGAATGACTTTCTGGTCACTATTTCTGACACACAGTCACCGCCGTCGATTACACTGCCGAGGTCGGTCGCTGAAATTGCCGACGTCGGTTTTTTCTGCCGTCGTCGGTCACTTGTTGGTCTGGGGTCAGCCGATGTCGGTCTATAACTGCCGATGTCGGTCTCTGCGCTGCCTGCTGGCAATACCTGCGCTTTTCCTTCACCCGACTGCTTCGCTCCCCTTGCTGGCTGCTTTTCTAACCAGGGTTTTCTCTTTCTAACCTGCGCTCTTCTGCCACAACCTATGCTCTAATACCAATTTGAAGGAAAATATGAATAGAAAATAAACAAGAAAACAAGAACTATTAACTCAGAACTCAGAAAGCTACAGCAATCTTGAGAAACACAATTCTATTCATCTTCTAATTTTATAGATTTAAAAACTAAACAATAACTGAAAATAGACTCATCTATTATTAGCTTCAACTACTTAACTAACTGCTTGTTCAAACAAACTCATATCTAACTGATTGTTAACTAACTCAATCCTAACTGTCAGTTTACTAACTGATGCTTAACACCCAGTTTACTAACTGTTTGTTTAACTGCTTGCTTGCATGATAAAGGAGGGAGGTGGGAGAAATTATCTCCAATTAACTTGACTTTCTAACAACTGATTAATAATCGCCGTTGGTGATTCTTAATTTCCAGAATTTAAGTAATTTTATGCGGATGGTTTACTACCTAGTAATCACCATTGGTGCTTCTGTGTTGTGTTGGTCAACAAGTTCATTGTCATACACACAGGTTTTGTACATAGAGCACAAGTTTTTACATTTATAGAGAGATATTTCAACAAGGATCTTATAATATGTATGTATGTTGTTTAAAGATGGATGATTTGGATTGGTTTTATTATTGGATTTAGTCATAATTTTAACTGTTTCTATTATTAATAATTTAATATAAATTAAGAAAGAGAATATTTTTATAGTTCATAAATATAATAAATAATATTTATGGTAAAATTATGTAATTTTTTTGGATCAATATTAGATATTAAATTTTTGATCCATTTTCTAAATGATAAAATAGTATGAATAAATTATCAAATTTGGTTATTATTTTATGGTATTAACAATGAAGTGTTGTGATATAGGTATGATTTTATTGTTAAAACTTTTAAATATAAACTTAAATCTATAATATATTTATAATATTTTCTCTATTTGATGATGAATCACAGAATGTGATCTAAAACATTATCCAAAATTATTCATTATAAATATAAGATGTTATAATTTTTTTTGTGGGAACATTTAAAGCAACAAACAATCATGAATCACAAAAAATAAGAGAGAAATTTTATTTTTCTTTCAATAAAAGCCTTATGACTAATTAATCAACTCACATAATCACTTTCTCATGTTGCAAATCTTAGATGTAATGTATTAGTGTCCACTTAAATATTCCTACATTTTCATGTTGGCCAGATAGTCCACATTCAATGGGGACATTCATATAAACAAGAAAATAAACAAGAAAACAAGAACTATTAACTCAGAACTCAGAAAGCTACAGCAATCTTGAGAAACACAATTCTATTCATCTTCTAATTTCCCTTGATTACAATGTGCGCCCTTAGCGTCTTTTTATAGATTTAAAAACTAAACAATAACTGAAAATAGACTCATCTATTATTAGCTTCAACTACTTAACTAACTGCTTGTTCAAACAAACTCATATCTAACTGATTGTTAACTAACTCAATCCTAACTGTCAGTTTACTAACTGATGCTTAACACCCAGTTTACTAACTGTTTGTTTAACTGCTTGCTTGCATGATAAAGGAGGGAGGTGGGAGAAATTATCTCCAATTAACTTGACTTTCTAACACTCCCCCTTAATTTCTACCACTTACAATTTTAGCATTTACAATGCCTAAATTTTGTCTCAAATAATCAAAGGTCTCTTTTGGTAATGCCTTTGTGAATATATCTGCTAGTTGATCTTCAGATCTACAAAAATCCAGATGGATTTCTCCATTGTTCACTAACTCTCTGATAAAGTGAAATCTTGTATCTATGTGCTTGCTCCTCTTGTGAAACACATGATTTTTTGATAAAGTGATTGCTGATTTGTTATCACAGAAGATTGGTGTTGACTCCTTCTGTGCCTGTAATAAATCTTTCAATATTCTTCTCATCCATGTTGCTTGACATGCTGCTGATGTGGCTGCAACATACTCTGCTTCAGCTGATGAAAGTGTAACTATAGGCTATTTTTTGGATGCCCATGTGACCACACCTGTGCCTAAAATAAAGGCATGTCCAGAAGTACTCTTCCTATCATCAACGCTACCTGCAAAATCACTATCTGTAAAACCAATCAAACTAAAATCGTTAGTTGTGGAATATAAAATTCCATAATCTGTAGTTCCTGCCACATATCTTAATATCCTTTTTCCAACTTGCCAATGTGAGTCTTTTGGTGACTCCATGAATCTTGAGATTAAGCTAACCCCATAACTGATATCTGGTCTAGTAGCTGTAAGATACATCAAACTACCAACTAGCCTTTTGAATATTGTAGAATCAACATTGGATCCTTTGTCTTCTTTGCTAAGTTTAGTCCCTGTAGCAACTGGTGTAGGTGCTGGTTTACAATTCAGCATCTTAAATCTTTTTAACACATCCTTTGCATACTTTGTTTGACAGATAAATATACCTTTCTCTGATTGTTCAACTTCTATTCCCAAAAAATACTTCATTAATCCCAAATCTGTCATTTCAAATTCATTCTTCATTGCTGATTTAAAAGTGTCTACAGACAAATTTCCAGTAAAAATCAAATCATCAACATATAAACACACAATTAAAATTTGACCTTCTTTGCTGATTTTTGTGTACAAAGTAGGCTCACTATCGCTTCTGTTGAATCCTTTGCTTATCATATAAGAATCTATCCTGCTATACCATGCTCTTGGTGCTTGCTTAAGACCATAAAGAGCTTTCTTCAATCTGTAAACTTTTTCTTCATGTCCTTGAACTTCATAACCTGTGGGCTGTTTCACATATACTTCTTCATCTAGAAATCCATTCAAAAAAGCTGATTTCACATCCATTTGATATACATACCAATTATTTTGAGAAGCTATGGATAATACCATTCTTACAGTATCCAGTCTAGCAACTGGTGCAAATGTTTCATTATAGTCCACTCCATGTTCTTGTGCAAAACCTTTTGCAACTAACCTTGCCTTGTGCTTTTCAACATTTCCATCTGCATCAAATTTAGTCTTATAAACCCATTTAACTCCAATACAATCCTTACCTTCAGGTAGAGTAGTTAGATCCCATGTTTGATTTCTTTCAATAGCATTCAATTCTTCATCCATTGCTTTTAGCCAATGTTCCTCATTAACTGCTTCTTCATAAGACATAGGGTCATGAGTGAAAAGAGCAAAATTTGAAACCAAATCTAATTTTTCTTCTTCTTGATTGTAAATCTCATTTAAACTTCTCATCTTCTTACCTTTAAATCTTGCTCGTAAAGTAGCAAGAGTTGGATCTGATTCATCACTTACATGTGAATTTGGAGTAGGGTGACCTGCATGACTAGATGATTCATCTTGTTCAAACCTTCTTGGTGTTCTTACTAGAGTGGTTGTGCCTGCTTGTGGAGAGGATTGTCCACCTTGCAAATTTTGTTCTTCAGAAACTTCTTCATCCTGTGGAATTGGTGCCCCAACAATGATGGTGCTACCATCCCATGCTTCTGCTTCCTTAAATTCAACATCCCTGCTAATAATCACTTGCTTTGAAACTGGGTTATATAACTTATATGCCTTTGATTCTTCAGAATAGCCAATAAAAATGCATTTCTCACCTCTGTCATCAAGTTTCTTTCTCAATTTAGATGGTATAAGAGAATATGCTACACAACCAAAAATTCTGAAATGATATACACTATATTTCTTACCATTCCATGCTTCTTGTGGAATTCGATCTCTGACACTCTTTGTTGGGCTTCTGTTCAAAATATACACTGCACAAGCTACTGCTTCTGCCCAATATTCATTTGACAAGTGTTTAGCTTTCAACATGCTTCTTGCCATTTCCATGATTGTTCTGTTCTTTCTTTCTGCTACACCATTCTGCTGTGGTGTGTACCTTGTAGTCAACTGTCTTTTGATTCCATGATATCTGCAAAAATCTTGAAATTGATTAGACATATATTCACCACCTCTATCAGATCTGAGTACCTTGATATATCGGCCACTCTGCTTTTCAACCATTGCCTTGAATTCTTTAAACTTTCCAAATGCTTCAGATTTGTTTTTGAGAAAGTAGATCCAAGTCTTTCTGCTAAAGTCATCAATGAATGTTAGAAAATAAGTACTACCTCCAAATGATGGAGTTTGCATTGGTCCACATAAATCACTATGGACTAACTCCAATATTACCTTAGCTCTATATGAGCCTCCTACTGGAAAACTCTCTCTATGCTGTTTTGCCAGAATACAACTGTCACATGAACTTCCTAGCTGTTCTATTGGTGGTAAACCCTTCACCATATTTTTCTTCTGTAACAAATTTAAAGCTCCAAAATGTAAGTGTCCGTACCTTAAGTGCCATAACCATGATTGATCTAGCTGTATGGATTTGTAGTGAGCTTCTTCTTCTCCTTGGATGCACTGAATATGAAGAGGGAACATGCGATTCTTGGTCATCTCCACTTTTCCTATCAACCTATCACTTGGAACCTTGTCCAATATTGTGCAGACATTATCCATAAAAGATACTCTGTAACCTTTCTGCACTAACTGACCAACACTCAAAAGATTATGTTTTAATCTAGGTACAAAATAAACATCAGGTATAAATCTTCTTTCACCATTCTTGGCCAAAACATTTATGACACCTTTACCCATGACATCTACTGTGATATCATTTCCTAGTTTCACTTCTGATCTTACAGAATCATCAAGACTAGCAAAAAATTCTTTATTTCCTGTCATATGATTACTGCATCCACTGTCTAAAAACCAAATATCTTTAGCTTTTTCTTGAGTAACATTACAAGTAAGAAACATGCTTCCGGAATTAAAACTAGATTCATCTGTGTAATTAGCATTCTATTTGTACACATATCCTGGTTTATTTCTGCAGTCACTAGCATAATGACCATATTTCTTGCAATAATAACATTGAACATTAGATTTATCAAACCTTTGAGAACCTTGCTGTGAGTGGTTGTGACCACGTCCTCTGTTGTTGTAGTTTCCTCTACTACTGTAGTTTTGATTATTGTTCTCATCTTCCTCTGAATTGTTCTTTCCATATCTGCCTCTGCCTCTTCCTCTGAAGCTTGACCTGGCTCTTCCTCTTCCTCTGCCAACTGATACCTGTGACTTGAATGCATTCTCTAGAGAAGAGTTATTCCTATTCATTCTGGATTCATGTGTTAACAAAGAACCCATTAATTCATCTACAGATAATTGTTCCAAATCTTTAGTTTCTTCAATAGCTACTACTATAGCATCGAACTTACTGGGTAAACATCTGAGTACTTTCTCTATAATCTTCTGATCTGTCATCGTTTCTCCATTAGATCTAATCTGATTCACTATATTCAAAACTTGACCCATAAAGTGATCTATTGATTCTGATTCATTCATTTGCAAATTTTCAAAAGTTCTTCTTAGATATTGCAATTTAGCAATTTTTACCTTCGTATTACCTCTATAGGTAGTCTCCAGGATTTTCCATGCCTCTCTGGATCGCGTTGCTGCTACAACTCTGGAAAATATCGATTCATCCAATCCCTGTTGGATTATAAATAAGACTTTTGCATCTTTCTTTCTGTTCTCTTTAAGGTGGTCCTTTTGTGCTTGATTTAACGCCAGATGGGCTGCCTCGTCCTGCGGTTCTACAAAACCACTTTCTACCAAATCCCATACATCTTGTGAGCAAAATAAAGTTCGCATCTTAATTGCCCAAAAATCATAATTCTTACCATCGAAAACGGGAATTTGAGGCTGTGAAATACTGTTATATGCTGCCATTTCTTAAGCTTGAATGACTTTCTGGTCACTATTTCTGACACACAGTCACCGCCGTCGATTACACTGCCGAGGTCGGTCGCTGAAATTGCCGACGTCGGTTTTTTCTGCCGTCGTCGGTCACTTGTTGGTCTGGGGTCAGCCGATGTCGGTCTATAACTGCCGATGTCGGTCTCTGCGCTGCCTGCTGGCAATACCTGCGCTTTTCCTTCACCCGACTGCTTCGCTCCCCTTGCTGGCTGCTTTTCTAACCAGGGTTTTCTCTTTCTAACCTGCGCTCTTCTGCCACAACCTATGCTCTGATACCAATTTGAAGGAAAATATGAATAGAAAATAAACAAGAAAACAAGAACTATTAACTCAGAACTCAGAAAGCTACAGCAATCTTGAGAAACACAATTCTATTCATCTTCTAATTTTATAGATTTAAAAACTAAACAATAACTGAAAATAGACTCATCTATTATTAGCTTCAACTACTTAACTAACTGCTTGTTCAAACAAACTCATATCTAACTGATTGTTAACTAACTCAATCCTAACTGTCAGTTTACTAACTGATGCTTAACACCCAGTTTACTAACTGTTTGTTTAACTGCTTGCTTGCATGATAAAGGAGGGAGGTGGGAGAAATTATCTCCAATTAACTTGACTTTCTAACAACTGATTAATAATCGCCGTTGGTGATTCTTAATTTCCAGAATTTAAGTAATTTTATGCGGATGGTTTACTACCTAGTAATCACCATTGGTGCTTCTGTGTTGTGTTGGTCAACAAGTTCATTGTCATACACACAGGTTTTGTACATAGAGCACAAGTTTTTACATTTATAGAGAGATATTTCAACAAGGATCTTATAATATGTATGTATGTTGTTTAAAGATGGATGATTTGGATTGGTTTTATTATTGGATTTAGTCATAATTTTAACTGTTTCTATTATTAATAATTTAATATAAATTAAGAAAGAGAATATTTTTATAGTTCATAAATATAATAAATAATATTTATGGTAAAATTATGTAATTTTTTTGGATCAATATTAGATATTAAATTTTTGATCCATTTTCTAAATGATAAAATAGTATGAATAAATTATCAAATTTGGTTATTATTTTATGGTATTAACAATGAAGTGTTGTGATATAGGTATGATTTTATTGTTAAAACTTTTAAATATAAACTTAAATCTATAATATATTTATAATATTTTCTCTATTTGATGATGAATCACAGAATGTGATCTAAAACATTATCCAAAATTATTAATTATAAATATAAGATGTTATAATTTTTTATGTGGGAACATTTAAAGCAACAAACAATCATGAATCACAAAAAATAAGAGAGAAATTTTATTTTTCTTTCAATAAAAGCCTTATGACTAATTTATCAACTCACATAATCACTTTCTCATGTTGCAAATCTTAGATGTAATGTATTAGTGTCCACTTAAATATTCCTACATTTTCATGTTGGCCAGATAGTCCACATTCAATGGGGACATTCATATAAAAATATTATATTTATGCATTCATGGTGAACACAAATTCAAAAATCTACATATAATAAATCATTAATTTTTGCAGTGGTAAGTTAAAATGTAGTAGTGATAATAAAATTTAAGAATGTGTGCATGGGAAATTTACAATGTACATGCTGCAATGTAACGAGGCACTTGGTTCACAAGATAATGGGTTGGTGGATGGAAATGTTTGTAAAATTTATTATCATGTTAATCTGATAATGTATTCCATTGGACTCAATGATCACCCACTAGCCATAAAAATTTAATAGTCTTTTGCCTCAATTTCCTCCTACTGAGTCTTAAGCGATCATTTGAGTCTAGAAGACTCAAATTGTGACAAGGGTCACAATCATGGCTTACATGTAGGTCACAATAAAATTCTTGTGTCACAAATTCATATGGAAGCACAATCAGATTTAAGTGGATTTAATTTGATTTGTATGCATGGAATAATGAACCCAAATATTATAAGGACAAATAAAAATCTACTAGGCCAAGATTCTAAACAATAATTAGTATTGATTTATATTGAATGATTCAAATAATTACAAATCATGCATAAATAAGTCTCAAATCAGAATTCGATTCAACATGCAAAATTAGAAACTTCAAAAATAAATAAAACTTAACCTACTATTTTTTATAAGTTTTGAATGCAAGTACGCGCAACTCTAAAAATATCTAAAAATAAATTAGACACTAGAAATAATCTGTCAATGAATTTAAGAATTTAAACTTTGGTTTAAAAATAAACAATTTTTAAATTAAAAAAATTGAAAGTAATATTAAAATGTAAATTTGGACCCTCAAATGGTCATGTATAGCCTTTGAAAAATATTTAGAACGTCACATAACTAGAAGGACAAGTTATAGATGAATTGAAATTTTTGATATTGTCATTTTACATGAATATGGGCTCAAATAGTGTTATATATCAAAATTATAGGATCCATAAGATCAGCATCTTTTTCTACATCATTCTCCTCTCACTAAAAACAACTCATATCCTACAAGTTGCTTTGATTGTACCATTGCCATTTATTCTTTAAAATATTTTTTAGCTATCATTGTGTAATCCATGTGTTGTCTTCCTAATATAATCCTTCCCACAGTACAAAATATCTATCATAATTTATTTGTCTTAAGTTTATTATCCTCTTATTCATAACCTACACTATCTTTTTCTCTTCTTCTTTTGCACATGTTCATTCCATTCTACTTATTTATCTTCTTTACCTTCACCATCTTCTCCATGGAAATTGAATAAATTTGAAAGATTAAATAATAGGGAAACATCAAAACTATTTGGGATGCTCACCTCATAAGCATTGTCATTGATTTTCTTCACAATTCTTCATGTCCTAATTTTCTTATACTTCAACTTATTATATGTTACTTTTAGAGATATCTCTTTCCTCAAGTATAAAATTAGTAAATCTCCTTCTTCAAATATTTTTAACTTATTTTGACATTTTTTGCTGTTGTATACTTTTCATTAATTTCATATAACTTTCTTCTTACCTCTTCTTTGAAATGTTGTGTGTGTTCTGCAAATGCTTCTACATCATCACTAACTCATTCTGCAATTTATAATTGTACAAAATCTAAAATGCTCGTAGGATTTCTCCCATAAACAATCTAAAATTTTAATTTTCCTATTGATCCATCCACTAAACTATTATATCCAAACTCATCTTATAGTAAAGCCAAGTCCAATTATTTGGGCTTCTCTCCAACTATGCATCTCAATAAATTTAAGAATCTTTTGTTTACGACTTCCCTCTATCCATCTGTTTGGGGGTGGTATGAGTAACTAAATTGTAGCTTAGTCCCCATCTTTCTCCATAATTTTATCAAAAATGATTTAGAAATTTTATGTCCCTATTTGATGTAATATTTTGTATAACACTATGCAATCTCATAATATCTTTAAAAGATAGTTCTGCAACTCTAGTGTCATCATTTGTTTTCTTACATGCAATAAAATCAGGCATATTAGAAAACCTACCTATAAAATAAAATGAATCATTATCTCTGTGTTTTTAGGCATCCCAATACTAAATACAGACTAAAATTTGTCCATGGTTCTCTTAAAACTAGTAATAACATGTATAAGCCTATATTTTATGCATGTCTATTTTCCACCTGGTATATTTTGCACCTTGAAACATATTTTGTCACATCTCTCTTGATCTTTGGCCAAAAATAATTCTACTTCATCAAAAAAATTATCTTTGTCTTACCAAAACATCTAACCAAACCACAACTATGTATTTTTATTATAATATTGTCTCTTATAGACCCAATTGGAATACATAATTATTTATCTTTGAAGAGATAATCATCCTACATAGGATACTCATAATGAACATTAATTATATCACATGTCTATGGATTTATTTACTATTCAATTATCTTCCCAAAATCTGAATTAGTATCATATACTTCCTTAAATAATTCAAATTAAATGACTTCATTCAAAATAGTAGTAATCAATCTAACTCACTTGTTCAAAGCATTAGCTACCTGATTATGTTTTCCTAATTTATAATTGAACACAAAGGTATAACAATGCAATAAAGACACCCAATTTCCATGCCTACTATTTAACTTATTTTGAGTGTTCAAATACTTCAAAGCCTCGTGATCAATAAATAAGATAAACTCCTTGACCACCAGGTAATGCCTCCAATGTCTTAATGATTGTACAATGTCATATAATTCAATATCATACATAGAATACTATGTTCTTATGCCATTCAATTTATTACCAAAAATTCTTCCCTTCCTAACTCAACACAACACCAATTATCACAAATAAAGCATCACAATCAATATCAAACACTTTACTAGAATATGATAATTCTAAAATAGGATTTTTTGTAATTTTATTCTTCAATAAATCAAATATTTGCATTGCTTCCTTTGTCGATGCAAATTATTTTTCTCTCATTCAATTTGTTATTAGTGTAACAACACTAATAAAATTCTTAATAAACTCTATAAAAAGTTGTTAAATCATGGAAACTTCCTACCTATGTGATTCTATTTGGGTAGGCTTTCATCCATTCTTACACCATTTACTAAAATAATAAATTATTCTATATAAACTTGCACTTGTTCAAATTCGCATAGAGCATCTTTTATTAACAATTATAATACCATTCTCAAGTGTTGTAAATGATCTTGTTTCATCTTACTGAGTATTAAAATATCATAAAAATAAACCACCACAAACTTACCATTGTATTCTCATATCATTGTTTTCATCTCCCCCATAAATGTGTTGGGTGCATTAGATAACCCAAATGGCATCACCATCCACTCATATAAACCATCTCTAATATTGAATGTATTTTTCAATCCATCTCCTTCATGAATGTGAATTTGATAATACCATCATCTTAAATCATTCTTGGTAAAATATTTTGCTCCTAAAAGAACATCAATCATATTATCTAAACAAGTTATAGGAAATGTATAATTGATTGCAATTTTATTGATTGGTCTACTATCTACACAAATCCTCTTCCCTCCATATTTATTTCGAGTTATCAATTTTGGTGTTGCATATGGACTCATGATCTCCTTTACTACACCCTTCCTCACAAATTAAGTAACTTATTTATTAAATTTTGCATTTTTTGTTGGACTCATCCTATAATTTGATTCACTTGGTAGAGTTGATCCTAGAATTAAATAAATATGATGCTAAATATCTATCTTTTATGGTAAACCATCTAGTAAATCATAATATATACCACCTTTATATTCATATAACACTATTGGTACTTATATTAGTACATTTACCACTTTTATGTCTTCTTTATTCACTACTAATATATAGAAACAACATGTCATCTTCATGTCCTTGATAAATTATTTTTTAGTCAAGATGCTTTCAGCATGACCTTTTGCTTTAAGAGGTAACAAAACTACCTTCATATCACCTTTCTAGAATTTTAATATGTGTTCTTTTCTCCATCATGAACTATTTTTCTATCAAACTACCATGGCCTTCCCAATAACACATGGAATGCATCCAATAGTATAACATCACGTAATATTTCATCCTTGTAAGTTATACCTATAGAAAACTTGATTAATCGCCTTTTATCTACATTAATTTCATTCCCTTTCTTAAACAATGAAATCCCATAAGGATTAGGATTTTTTTCACACTTTAAACCTAGTTTCTCAATCATATATTTAGAAACCATATTTTTACAACTACCACCATGTATAATTACATTACATACTTTACCTCTTAATGTACACCTCATTCAAAATATATTTGTTTGTAACCATGTATCACCACCTTATTTATTTTTCACAAGTTGTTTCTTTGGATAGATCATTGTTCTTATCATCATGAGATTTTCTCCAAAATCTGTTGTTACAACTTCAATATTTTGTTCTTATATATCAACTTCAACTAAATTCACTCTTGGATGATCCTCTTACATTCTTTCATGATCTTGGTAATCTGGTCACTCAAACTCTCTATGGAATTTTTATCCACATTTTTAATAGTCATAAGACCTACATTGATTTATAAAACATCCTCTACCACCACCATAGCATTATCCTCTATGAAATCCTATTAATTTTTATTGGTATTCAAAAATTTGTGTATTATCTTCTTATCTTTCTGCTCCATGTGATGGCTCTCCTCTAGTGGTATTAAACCCACCTCTATTTATATAAAATACACCTTGTTTCCCTTATGGGAAGGGATTGTCTTCTTATTGGCCCAATAGATGTTCTTCTAAAATTTTGTCTATTCTATTTGTATTCTTCCCTCAAGGTTAATTGATAAGTTTCTTGCATGAAAATAATTTTATGCATGTTTGATTCATCTAGAATTAAAATATTTAAACCTTTTACATACCTTTGAGCCATCTACTCCTCTATCTCATCATGCTCCATGCATATGCAAAGCTTATAAATCTCATTTGTATACTATTGTATACTATGATCCTTTTGCCTTAAATTTTTAAATCTTTTGTGTAATGTTTGTGTATAATCCACAAGAAGAAATTTCTCCCTCAACTTATTCTTTATATTTTTTCACAAATTGATATTCTCTTTAGATTTTATCTATCTTTATTTCTGTTAGTGATCCCACCAAGTCATTCATTATCCTTCAATTTCATACATGAATTTTTTTTATTATCTTGTCTTCTCTCATAGTTCTCCATTCAGAAAACTTCTCCATGTTTTTCATCCAATATATTAAATCCTTTGCTTTTAAACTTTCACCATAATATGGAACTTCAACCTTTATTTCTTCAATCTTTCCTTCTAAATATCTAAGCATCTACCCTTCTATTGATGTTGGATGTTCTTGATGCTTCTCTTGTGGAATTTATTATTCTTGATTTGTGTCATCTTTAATATCAACTTTTGTTCTCCTTTATACTAGATTAAAAATGATATCAGTTAATTATTCTACTTACCTGTATAGATCTTGCATAGTATATTTTATTTGATCAATTCCTCCTCATCCTGTCACCATCTCTTACAATTCCAAGATTCAAACCTACTATGATACTAAATAATGAACCCAAATACTCTCAACACAAATAATATTATAATAGGCCAAGATTATGAACAATAACTAGTATTGATTTATATTGAATGACTAAAATAATTAAAAATCATGCATAAATAAGCCTTAACACAAAATTGGAGTTGACATACAAAATTCAAAACTATAAAATTAAATAAAACTTAACCTACTATTTTTAGTAGCTATTGTTTTTAGTTTATTTCTCATGCAAGAACACGTAGATTTAAAAATCTCAAAAAATAAACTAAACATTAAAACTAACCTATCAAATGAATTCAATTTAAATTTCAATTATGGTTACAAAAATAGATAATTTCTAAATTTAGAAAAAAAAAATAATAATATTAAATTATAATTTTGGACCCTTGAATGGTAATGTAAGGCATTCAAAAAATATAAAAATGTGACATAGTTGAAAGGTTCAGGTATGGCTAAAATAAACTTTTTGAGATGGTCATTTTGACATGAATAGGGCTCAAACGGAGCTATGAATCAAAACTTATTGCCTCTATAAATTCACCCTTTGTTTTTCATCAACAAATCATTTAAAAAGTGGATTTGATTAGCCAAAAGAGCAAAAATATTATGTTTCTCCCATGGGAAAAATACATGGTTCATGGGGAGAGTTTGACACAATTAAGCATTTGCACTAAGATCAAGCCACATGGTGAGATCAAAATTTCAAATTGATCCCACCATATTATTAGGACACAAAAAAATCAATAGGACATAACTTCCATTTGGGGTCACCATTCGTGATGTGCTTAGTCTCGTTGTAAAGCTAGGAATTAAAAAATTCAATCGGTAATGACATAAGTCATAAAATAGATTATTAAGGAAATTTGATAAGGGGAGGGATCAAGAAGTTGTTTATGTGAAATTTCAACTATCTCTTAATTTGACAAGACATGTATGTTTAATTTAGAGAGTTGGGGATTAGAGGGATAAAAAGGATCACAACCATAAAGAATAGGCTCTCACTAGCAAGAGTATGGTTCCAAAATAGAGTGAGGGATATATATAAAATAATGAAAGGAAAATCATATCATAAAGGTGGAAAAAATATAGATTAGATAGAGGTCTTATAAATAAGGTTGAAAAGTATACAAATTAAAGTGTTTGTAAAATTTGAGAGGCTTAGAGATAAAAATAATAGAGCTAGTAGATAGTTAATATGAATATAGATTTCATAAATAATGGTTTTTTTATAAAATAATATATTTTTTCTATTATGGAATATATTTGCATAGATAAGGGCTCAATTACCTATTAGCATTTACCATTATTGAACCAAGTTCTACTAAAGTAGATGTTATAAATCTTGTCAATAATTATTTTCCTGTGAAAATAAGTTTGGATCTGTTACATGTAAGAGAAAAGTATTGAAATGGTAGATAATTCTCTTAAAGATAAAAACAAAAATTATTTTATTTTAGTGCAGGTTGTGAAAAAAAAGACTACTTATGTAAGTACAAGTTGTAAAATCAAAATCTTTCATGTGATAAAGGATATGTTTGGTGTAGTTGTGTGATAAGTCATGTAAGCAAGAAGAGTGTTATCAAGAATAAACTATTTTTTAAAGCCCAATCTAATTTTTGATAGAGAGGCCTATTGAAACTAATCATGAACGATGAGAAATAATCTAGTTTATAAATAAGAAATGTCACATAAAAAGGAAAATAACCAGGAGTGTAAAGTCTAGGAGAGACATTGAAGGACATCCAAGTGAGATTGGATGTTATGGAGAAAAGACACATAAAGAAGATTATCCATGAAAGAGTCCATAGGATTTGATTTAAGTCATGCCCACAACATAGATAAAATAAATGTTGATCAAGATGGTGTCAAGTATGGATTCTATAAGAAAAATAGTTTCCAATAAAATAAAAATACTTATATAATTAAATATGATAAACAAAAGTATGTTTAATGTAAATACCTTTACATTTAAAAGTAGATAAAATCTAAAATAATTTCTAAATTAAATATAAAACATAAAAAGTATTTTTTAAAGGAGAATATTATATATCCTAAAAGGATAAATAATTTTCACACTAATATGAATTCTAAAACTTTAATTAAAATAGAAAATTTATTTTAATTAAAGTTTTAAATCATGAAAATTTAAAGCATGCCTGATTTTGAATGTCAAATATTAAAATTGATATGTCAAACAATATGTGCTAGTTATATAAAGTAATAAAAATTTTAATATACCTGTTCTCTAACCGACTATGATTAACTTATGATAGTGGAAAGGGGACAAAAGTAAGCTTACAAGTTTCTCAGATCTAACACTAAACATTTATGCATAGGGGATAAATAACATCATACTGGTTGAAACCATTGTCGAAACTAGTTATGTGCTAAAGTTATTATCATAAGTTTTTCTTAGAATCTTTGAACACATAATTAATTGTAACTTTATGAAATAGATTTATATGTCTGATCATAAATCCTAACTATGTGCGTAACTCTAAAATAACGTATCCTTCTCATTGAAGCCTTGGGTCTACATCTGAAGGGATGAAGTTGTAGAAAACTTCAAAAGTGTGATGGGATGATCCACCCCAAACTTCCATCATTGATAATTCATATTCTTTTACATATCCAATTATCCAAGTAAAAAACTCAAGTGACGCATAGTTCTTCCCTTTAATGTAAATGTGCAGTTGTGATATTTTTCTAGAAGAGTGCACATAGTGATCTAGTATTATAAACTTGACAACTTTATCCGTTTACATGGCTTTATAATATTAATTAATTTATTTATTTATTTATCTTATTGATTGCATTTTAAATTAAGAAAAATAGGGCAACTTTTTTAGCGTGAAGTAGTGTATAAATCCTTGATACATTAATTATGAGTGACTACGAAGTATGGGTTTGAGTTTTATTTATATCAGTCGATTTTGGTAATTCCTCTTGTCATTAATGTAATACAGAGATTTATATTTTAATTATAGTTTCTTTTAGGTGAAGGATTTTAACATTACCATCATGATAATTTCATTGATTAAACTGTCAAAGCTAGCCATATTTATCAAGGATATAAGAATATATATTTGATGATATTGAGATGCTTGAGTAAGATATTTTTCTATATTTTCAAATACTTAGAGTCTCATGTAAGTGACTAATTTAAAAATAGGAGGGTTAGACTCATATAAAGCATGTGGATATGACCATAATCTATGCATGGTAAAGGTAGGTAAAAATCCACATTGTTAAGTGTATAATTACAAACTTTTGTATTTACAAATTCTTCCCATTTATTTTATTATCAAAATGTGATACAAATACTAAAGGAAAATGATAAATATATACCTGATTTTTCGTATCACACTTTTTCTTTAGTAGGTGGATCTAAATTTCTAGCATGACACAAATGAACTTATAGTGAAAATGTAGTAATCAATGTCCATAATTTAAAATATTAAATTTTAACTATAATCTAAAATTAAACTTGAGATAAATAAATGAGTATACCTTAAGATGGATGCATTTATGTTTCCATATACCTTGTTGGAGATTATGCTTATTTATTGAAGCATCATAGATGCTTCCTCCTATTGATCCATTGGATAATTGAGGGTGATCAAAACCCTAAATTTTAAAACTATGTAAGACCTTGGGTTGGGAAGACAAATGCCCCAACCCTCATAAATAGGAAAATATTGTTAAAACCATTGGGAATCACTAAACCTCAACTGCACTCATTCATATAACTAATATAAATATGATCTTGAACCTCAAAAAACATGAATCAATCATTATAAATGAACTCGTAGATTTAATATTGAGTACTTTATAATTATATTGAATTATCCTTGAAAATAAAAATAAAATAAAATATTAGACACTACAAAATATGTAATTTTTCATGAAAAAATATTATGCCTCAATAGATTTGTGCTTACTATAAATTGTCATGTTTGTACATGTTCATAAACAATAATCATGCCCCACTAAATTTGTTAATATAACATATAATTATATGCATATATAGTAAATATGATAACTTATATCTCAAACATATATGTATGTGAAAACTTGTAATTTTTGTTCCTTTAAATTGTATGCACTTACATTAAATATGCACTCAAGTATATCTTAACTTGTATTGGATAACTCATGTATCTATAAATAGAATTCATATCGATTGCATATGCACCCAAAACCTATAACAATGTTTAAATATATGTCATATATTTTAACTAATCTAATATCTAAAGTATTATGAATCTATAATATTTTTACTCTATATCCTAAATTTGATTTGTATGCCCATGGATGCTTATGTATCTATGAAAATTGCACTAATATTCCTCCTTTTCAAGTTACGGATAAATCTTGTAATTCATTCATCTTATAATAGATAGTTGATTATGTCTTGTCATGTGTAAAGATGAAATCATGTAGAATGATGTAAACATGTGGAGAGTGCATCATCATAGTAATGTATATGTCATTAGGTCATTTATGAAACATGTGTAATGTATGTAATATAAATTTCATATCAAGGTATATGTATTAATTAGGAAAACAATAGTAACCATCATTGATGTAATATTTTAATAAGATTATATAGTAAGGAATTGAATGATATAAATTATTGTGAAACACATATAGGGGAGGTGCATGATTTGAGTCATAACACTTGAAAACTTAGAAATCTCAGTAATTTCAACAAGATGAAAGAATATATATATATATATATATAATGTACACAATTAAGGCACATATAATATCAATGAATGTCATCCATAAGGCTAATGGCCGCATACAAAGGACATGAATATGTCACAACAAATTATGCCAAAGGACATAAAATAAGGTAAATAAATATGTCGTAGACAAGGTAAAATATACTAACATACACCTAATGCCAATTGCCACACACAATACAAAGACAATAAATATCATATCATGTAAGAGTAATAGAATCAATGAAATACAAAATAAATACATGTTATACTACACTATCCATATACATGTGTGTGTGTGTGTGTGTGTGTGTGTGTGTGTGTGTGTGTGTGTGTGTGTGAGAGAGAGAGAGAGAGAGAGAGATCATGTTAAAGTAGAATACTTTTGTAGCACTATGCAAAATATATGTAACTAGTGTGTTGTATGAAAACTAATATCTTATCATGTAATAATAACAACATCAATTAATCATAGAAAAACAAAAAACTAATCCACATTATCCATGTATATCAATGTCACATTATATTAATATAACATATTCATTTAACATTATTTGAGATGTATATCTTAACTATCATCATCCATTATATAAGTGTGTGTGTGTGTGTTTGCACGCATGTGTACACGTAAAATAACCTAAAAAAAAGGACACACATGATTTTACTTATCTTTTCTCTATCATTCAATCACATTTTGTTTTGATTCCTTTTACAAAATTATAAATAATTAATAAGGAGGTATTCCCTTTTAATTTTAAGATATTGTTGTCTTAGCTTTACTATTCTCATCGTACACATTTATACTTTCTCATTTCTTCATTCCAAATAAAAACTTCTTTTTTAAATATCATTATTCTACTTTATTTCAATGTCTTAGTATATAATAGTAAGATAATATGTACTTTTGCATTCTAACATCCATTACTCATATCCAAGGGTAGCTTTTTCCACCTGCACAAATTAATCATGGGAATTAATATGCATACATTATAATTTTTCACATATAAAGGGAACCACGATATTGAAAAAAATAAAGTTGATACCATTCGAGATAATTTCTTCTGACATTTTCCAATAATTTTTAGATTTAAGAGTCTCTTCCATTTTAAGTCACTTTCACGATTAATGTCATGGAAGTATAAAAATAGCAAAAGTGGTGGATTTGAGCATTTTTTCCTCATATTCAAACATAATGAAACACTTTGAATAATTGTGTCTTAAATTAATAAAATATAAAGAATGTCGGGTATAGTCTGGTTTTGGAAATGGATAGTGTGAACTCTTTTTTCAACTCATCAACTAGTTAGTCCATTTAGATAGTAGTATTGATAAATTAAATTGTTTACTCCATTTAGATAGTAGTATTGATAAATTAAATTGTTTTTCCATCGTTTTTTATGTTTAAGAACACCTAATGCTGTCATTATTAATGGCTTATAAAAGGCAAGTTAAATATATTGATGTAGAGGTTCAACTTATAATTGATGAGTGCATTGAAGGATGAATGGAATAGGATTATGAACCTTTCAAATTGATTTATCAAAAATTAATTTATTTAATATATTTTATTTGTCTAAATTATTTATGATTTTATTGGAACAATTAGTTTTGTATGTATTTATTGTATGTTAAAATTCAAAATATTATATTTATATTTACATATTTGAATATTATTGAATAATTTTCTAATAAATTATTTATATATGTAAATATTTGAACAAAATAAACTTATCTATGTTTAAAGTATGATAACCAACAATGTTTAAGATTATCTAAAAATATTTAAAAATTTATTTATGAAAAACATCACAAATTCATATTAATTGACTATAAATATCATATTATAAACAAAATTATATTTAATAAAAACCTAAACAATATAAAACCTTCAAATATTATATCTCACTTAATTATTAACACGAAGCCTTAAAAAAATAAAAAATAAAAATAAATCAAATATTAACATTCCTCAATATTAATGGATAGATTGGTTGTCTGAAACTAATAAAAAGTTGAAATACTACCAAGAATTAAAAAGCTATCTATTTTCAAGAGTGTCTCATATTAGACGAAATCATTACTTACAAATATTTTGGTTCGTAGGAATGTTGAAATTTATATGAAATCGTGTCTCTATTAAATAAAAAAATATGGTAAGCTATACAACAGGACTAAAAGCAACTAGTACAAACAACGTTATATTAAGTTATTGCATGGATATCAAGTAGGTACAAAGTAATAAATATTGTAAAATAAATTATATGAGGGATTCAACCCCAAATGGCGATGTGTCATCTATGAATTTCGAATTCACTATCGTTGGACACATAATTAGGGCCCAAGAAATACGATTGGTATAATATTTTGACGGTAAAAATACTGAATTGTTTTGGGTCTTGGATTATATGTAATGTATTGTTTTTGTATTTGACATTTTTATGTTTGAAACATAAATTTCCATTATTATTCAGCCGGAAATATTTTATTATTTTTCCCAACCTATTGAGATCATTGTATTGATTTTACATTGAAAAAAATAGATAATGAACATAAAATTTTATTTTAAATACAATTTGTTTAAAAAATAAAAATTAGTATATATATATGTATGTGTATGTGTATGTATGTATAATATATTCATGAATATTATTTTCAAGATATCTAAAATATATTAAATTATGATATAAGTGAAATAAGTACTTTAAGATATATATATATATATATATATATATATATATATATATATATATATATATCTTATTTTTTATGGCTCTCAATGTTCCCTTAATGTTTCCCTTCCTTTTTAACAACATTTCAAACAATGGAATATTTGAAAATGCATTTTTGCATGTTCGTTCAGATCTGTTGAAGCTACCTGGAGATGATGCTCACCTAGATCTGTTGAAGTTGCCACCATTTTCAACCACCTCCCACCACCACCTTCTCCCTGGATCTAAGTTAAATGCTTAGATGAAGGAAACAACAAGAAATAGGTCAAAGTCTCCCTTTAACTGTGTTTAGCCTAGGATCAGTAGTCCTACCTCTAGAGGCTAGGATATCATGGCAATGGAGGTAGAGGTCAGGTTGAATGCTAGATGCAAGCTTAACCCTTTCATCAATGTTTTCTCCTGTAGGGCACCTTCTATAGTAGACCACTCTCCCCTGCTTCTCTTGACCCTATTGTGATTTTTGATGAGGAGGTGTCATCTGCAGATTTGTGGATTAATGGACAAAAATTCAAGAACTTCATGATTGGATCTTAAAGCATTGACAACCCCTCCTCTTAAGTAGTCTTGATATTTACCCATGTGCAAAAAATCTTCTTTATTATAATTTTTTGTAATACTGAGGATAAAAAAAGATTTAGAACCACCTATGGAGATTGAATCACCACCCCTTGGTCTTGAAATAGTGGTCCTCTAACTTCAATCCCCTTACTAAACCTCTGCATGTAATATCCATTTGGGTTCACCCGCCCAATCTCCCATTCCAGTTTTGGACTGATTCTAGTTTGAATGCTATTGGTAGATATTTGGGTGCCTTTCATCAATTGCATCCATGGTGAATATTGATACTCCAAGAATCATCCTAAAAAATCAGCCTATAAATAAGAGACTGCACTTTGTCTCAAGCCATTGACTATGAAGGCTTGTTGTTTTGTTGTCATAGTTGCTTTGGAACTAGGCATTTGACTAAAAATTGAAGTCTCAAAAAAAAAAAAAGGATTCATCTTGGTGGAAATATTTCATTGCTAAAAACCTTATGGTGTTAGCTATAGATGAAGAGTGGGATACTGAAAGCTAGCATTTGTCTGTTCTTATGAAGTCCCTACTTCCCCTAGTTCAAATGAGGATCCTAAAAGTCCTCATTCTAAAGAAGTTCTAGCTGATTTGATCTCTCCAAGGAAGGTTGTGGGCATTCCACCCTCTTCCTCCGAGTAGAACCCAAATTTGGATTTTTCTAGGGTAAAAACTTTTATTAGCATAGCAACGAAAAATAAATCCTAGCCCTGTTTTCTATTTGTAAACTCCTCTAAATCCCATCCAATTGGAAAAAATGAAGGATGGTCTATGGTTCAAAAGAAGAAAAAGGTAGAAAAGTAACAACGCAACCCCCTTTTATGCCTCTCCACTCAGGGGGACCCCATGCTAATATGCAAAAGATAAGCAAAAAAAGAGGTCAGGGCTCTTGGATAAGTTTGGTGGAAACTTTGAAAATTTTCTTGGGTAAGTTAGTTTATGATTGTTCTTTGACGATAGTTCTTTGTGTGTTTTATTTTATCGTTTGCTTTAATGCAACTAATAGAAGCATCCTATTAGAACATTATTGTTTCATCTTTCTCTCCTTTGTATAAAACTCCATAGTCTTTCAAAACCCATTCTTTTTTACCTAATCTTTAAAAAACAAAAATTAATAGTAACGTTCATATTTATTTAATAAATATTTCTTATATTATTATTATTATCATAAATAATTTTTCATTCAAATACAAATATAAATGTTATTTCTATAGACTATTACAAATTTTATTATAATTTATAGTATTTGCCTTTCACAAATAAATATATAATATTCTAAAAATAGTTCTATCTTACTCCCCATTGACGGCTTCCCAAATTTCAAAATTGCATTAGAAAAAAATAAATAAATAGTTTATAATTTATAAAATTATAAGTTTCTAAATTATTCTATGATTTATAATATTCATTTTATAAAATAAAAATTTATAATAATTATTATTATTATTATTATTATTATTATTATTATTATTATTATTATTATTAAATAAAAAATAAAAACTTTGAAGATCTAAGTCAATTTAATTTCAAAAATGACATTTATTTGGGACTACTGACTTGTTAAGTCTTTCTGCTAGTTTAATATCGATAAGATTCACCACTAAAGACCACTACTGTACAACTAGAATTTGTATCATTTAGTATTTGATTTTGACAATTTAGTTCCATATCGATAAGATTCACCACTTTCCCTACGAGAATTGTTGGATTTTATCATACGATCCCTTATCCTCAAATTTACCACGCATCTGGCCACCATGACTAATACTAAGTCAAATTACAGTGGCAGATTAATTTTTGTACATGTGCAGGGATGAAAAAAATATTTTTTGTTCAGCCCAACGATGAAGGTTTAGGGAACAGGGTTTAAGTTTAAAGCGATGCATCTTAACTTTTTCCCTTCTGTGCTTTTTATTTCACTTCTTATTCTGTGATTCTCTAGTTTCTTTATGCTTTTTTATTTTTATTTTTGGTTTGATTTTATACCTTTTTTTTTTCATTTATAAATTTGATTTTTGTCTTAAACATTATATAATATTAAACTTTTAATTAGTTAAAAGTTAGTCCACTGATGTCATTACAGTTTCCCAACCTCCGGATGTCATTATAGGAATGCTTTATGTATATATTTATATTGCTCATTAAAAATATATGTATGCAGTTAGATATCTCAGAAAGTCTTAAAAGAAGCTAGAAGTGCTATATGCAAGAGTAAATGCAATGAAGTTATAACTGTCCATAACATATTCTCTGTAGATCGCAGGTTCACAAAAATAAAAGAAAATAAGAAGAAGTAAATGCTGACAGTATAGATGGACATCTAAATTACTTCTTAGGTTGGTATAATAAACACTGAATTCGTAGATTTAATAAACATGTGATGGGTTTTTTTCTTTAAAAAAACATATAACTACTTTAAAGGCATTTGTGAAGAAATAATAATGAATCTATAAGGAAAATTAATATCAATAGGTACAATAATTTTATGAAATCATGATATTCATATTCATTGATACAATTTGAATTATATAATTATAGAAAATTTGATACAAATAGGTATCTGCATCATTCAATGCACAGGTCTAAGGAGACCAGCAACGACTCTACCCAACTTCATCAGATATGAATAAAACCATAATTAATCAATAACATATTCATATCCCATATCCATATCTATATATGGAAAGGCCCTACTGAACTAATGAATCAATGTGAATATTGTTTCATATGTAATAGCGTTGGATCGTTTAATTGTAAGCACAACCTTTCACCAATTTTTACAAAATGATCATGACGACGCCCACCCCACTCTATATATATATATATATATGCAGAGCATATATTGGCATTCCCACTGCACATTTTATATGTCTAGATTTACGTTTAGAGTGAGTAGAGATAGGGGCCAAGGTCTATCAATGTTATTAGATATATCTAGTTTAGTCTATCCATTGAACGAGTCTATTTGAAAGGTCTATCAATGTTATTAGATATATTTAGTTTAGTATATCCATTGAACGGGTCTATTTGAAAAATTATGTCAATGATCAATGCTACTATGTTATGTATGTAACAAGTATGGTATGATCAAAGTGACTTAACATGCACAATGATCAGTGTGGCATGAATTTTTTATGTGATGCAGTCCGTAATCAAATTATAAAATATATTGATCTCATTTATGTATATAACATGATGTTGATGTGATGAACAATGGAATGGATGTGGGAACATGATATGATAGATAATGTATTACCTGTTAATACGATAATTGGTTCTGACTAGTTGACATCAGTTAAAAGGGTTTTGTTAGTATGGGTGGCATTGGTTTGGTGGGCCTATTCAATATTGTGATCCCATCGATTATAACTATATAACCTAGCATGGTAGTGTGGGTGGCCCAACATACCAGTACACACCTCCTCTATTGAATTAGATAATACAATGCCATTAGACCATACATATTGAGAGTGACCAATATCAACCGTATTTATGTGAGAATTGGGGCACTTGGTTTTTCATTACCAACCGACCCAAAATTGATTGCTTGAATACAAAGCCATTGATGTTAGAATCGAAAGAATAGTAAGGTTATCCTAATACCCAGGGGAAAAAAGCAGTTATCTTCTATATAGAGACAACACCAATATCTCATGACTTAGTTACAACTCATCTCATTTGTGTGCATCTTATATATACACACGACATGATATAGGCTACACATGATATGATAGAGGAATATTAGCTAAAATTTAACATAATATAAATATGGGGGGTTTGTATCTCATGCTTATCGTTAAAGTTCACTTTGGCAATCTCACATCTCCATAACTCAGATAGTAGTCGATATAGTTTTGGTGTATACACAATATTTTTAAAATTTATCATTTATCAATGATTTATTTTTTATAAAAACTTTTCAAGTCTAAATATCTATGATTGCACACTTTAAAGGGTTTTCTTAAAAAAGGGTTAGTAGACCTTTGGTTCTTCATAAGACTGTTGGTCATTGTACCATTACTTAAAATTGAAATGAATTACTTTTATACAACTCCCTATGTAATTATAACCTACTTATATAATCCCTTAAGCAATTCACCTTCCACAATAGCCCCTAACTAAGAAAACATCCATTATTATTTATTTTCTTAAAATGTCAGCTTGGTCATTCTTGTTATGAATTCATCACATGTTAAAGAACTCTATTGGCCTAAAATAACTAGTTTGAGGCTTAATGACTCTATTTCCCACCAAATAAAATCAACCTAACTGACCTTCTCGATGACATTTTTGAGATAGTTTAGGTTTAATTTTTAGATATAAATAGCCCGTTCACTTCATTTCTAAAGATAATATCTTCCATTTACACATCATTAGATCTCATTAATCTACTTATACTATTGTTTTAGAATTTCATTGCTTAGGGGTTTTGCCTAGAGCTGTAGCATTTGTCTTGTGAAGGTATTGGATGAATAGAATAAATCTTATAGACTAGATATGATTTATCCTTGTGATCTTTATAAGCCATAAAAACCTCTTGAAAAGAACCACTGGCCAAGGGAGAGATTGAGGCATGGCATGTTCACTTCAACAAGCTTAGTATTCCTAGATCTTAATTTGATAGGTAGATGTCACGTAATTAATGGATTGAATTTAATCTCTTCTTTCTTAAATTACGCGTATTTTGTCTTAAATAGAATTATATTTGATTGTTTATTATTTTCCTCCTTTGTGCCACAAGATTTAGTGAGAACTAGATTATCTTGCATGTTTGTTTACTATATTAGCTTGTATGTTTGCTTTGTAAAATAGCTTGTTTTCATTCATCACATTATAAGATCTAACTAGGGTTATTTCATAATGGCATTTGATTAGAGGATTGTTAATCCTCTCATTTGATATTCTTTAGTAAGAGATCCATTAGTTAGGTTTAGAGGATCCATAATTTGTCATGACCCTGATATGACAAAGTATTGCTAGTAGATTTTTAGTTGATTACCTTTTCTGAGCTTGGATATTATTGAGTAGGTTAAGTTCTAGATATGTCTTATTTAACTTGCATAAATTTTGGTGAACCCAATGTGAATCTAACCATTATAATTTTTAATTTTCATTTTTAGTAAGTTCCATCGAGGCTATTGATCTAGTTTCATAATTTATGTCCACATCTGTAAACATTGTCAAGCCTTTCGACCTAGTTCTACTTTCTATGCACATGTTTTCCAAGTTAATTGATCCTATCAACCTAATTCACTTTTTGTGCATAGATTTTCCAACTTATTCAATCATGTCGACAAAGTTCTTCTTATTGTGTGTATTTTTTTTTTAAATTCATTAAGTCTATCAACCTAGTTTAACTTAATATGTGTAAGATTTCCAACATTGTCCAGCCTGTCAACCCAGTTCTAACTTTTATGTGCAGGGTTTTTAGTCTTAAAAAATTATATGGAACTGATCAATCCAATCATTATTTCATCTTTCTATTCCTAACCGAATCAACTAGTTCAATTATATTCATATTTGTATCTAATTTTTACCTAATTAAATTGATCTAATCAATATAACTCTATTTTCTTATTTTATCAGTTCTATATAAACTAGATCGACTAGCTCAATTCTATTCAATAATATCATTTTATACCTTTATAGGGTTAAAAAAATTCATGGATGACCCAATTAAACATCATTTTAGCATCCTAAGGAAAGGCTACTACATCAACTTGGTTGGCTTTGTTCTATCTTCTAGGTTCACTATAAATAGATTAATATTTCCTACTTGTCAATTTTTAAGAAAAAAATATTTCTCCACCCTTTAGTTAAAATTCTAACTCTATACTATTTTATAAATTTTATAGTTCTTCAAAACTATAGCTACATAGTCAACTAGATCAACTTGCTCAATCTAGTTTTGTAGCTATTTAATTCCAAGAAAACTAAGTTTATTGGATCTACTTAGTTTATTCGAGCTCATTTTTCCGTTACATTGAATTGATCAACACAAATTTGTTCTATCTTGTATGTTGAACTAGATTAGTATGCTTGATCTTATTTTGTGCGTTTCACTTTCAAGTGTAAGCAAAGATAATCAACCTACATTTGATGGTAAATTAATATAAATTCACTTTTCAATCAAATGCTTATTTATTTGATTTCCAAAAGCTAAAACTTAGCTTTTGACATATTGATTTTCACTTTTATTTTTAACTGTAATTATAATTCCCTAGAAACTATGTACCAATAATTTTTAAAATACTTAGCTACTATTGTAAAGGGATACATGATATTATATTTAGGTCCTTGTTTATCATTTATAGATAACATGACGTGAGGGGCTTTCCCTAATACTCATATCTATATAACATATCTAAACAAGGTATTTAGTTTTCATGTACCTCATGATATTTTGAAAACACCTAGTATTTTCCTTTGCATTAAACCTTAGTAATCCAACCATCTTTATGATTGTGTGGTGCATCAATTAGTAGATAACATTGATAAGTTCATCCTATCTTATCATTAAAGCTAGGTTTAGTAAGCTATGTGAATGACATTGCCTCAATAGTTAGCACTCTAAAACATTAGGTCAACACTATCCAATGGACAAACAAGTATCTTTATAAGCCTACATTATCAATCGTAACCTTAAGTAAAACTTTCTTATCTTCTCTTTGATCAACTAATTTTCATCTAAACTATATTCATGTTTCTTTTTATTTATTATTATATGTTGTATTACAGACTATATTAGCCAATGTTGATTTAAATTATGTGCTTTATTTTTTAACTAGATCGATAAGATTGACCAAGTTTAATATGTGTTTAGCTTCATCTTATACGTTTAGAAGTAAACCATCTAGATCCAGACCTTTTAAATTTTATTTGCAAATTGTTATCTTTTCTCACCTTTCTAACTAGATCAACCATCTCAATCTAGTCAACTTACAAATTGTTCTATATTCTTAATTTTACAAATAGTTTGACCATATCAACCTAGTCCAGTTATAGATTGTTATATTTTTCTATTTCTTAATTATATTGACTAGTTAGATCCAATCTGATTTGAATTTTTTTATCATCCTGTTAAAATAACCAGATGGACCAAATCTATCTCATTCATTTTCAACTTATATATTTTAATTTCCCCATAAGTGTTTGGATCAAATTTTCATCATGAAACGTCTCTTTTACAAAGATACACAACAAAACCAAACTAACATGATGAGCTTTACTATTCCTCATAAAGCCTCTAAGACACATTTACTATATCATGCATTAGTTAATCCATATCTTAGAAATATATATGATATTTTAGAACTACCAAGTATGGGACTCCTCCATGTTCAACTTTTCTTAATATTTTATTATTAAAAATTGTAGAAGATGAAATCAATCTTAAGTATATAACTGAAATGATCTTCTTAATTAATGAAAACCCTCAACATTATGGTAAGGATCCTATATTCATATATAGCCTCATGACGGGACCTCCTATTGGAGAATCACATTCACATCAACCTATGCTTTCTATAGGATTTGGGGTAAGTCATTTTACAACTTATACCACATCCTTTTGCACTTTCGTGTTTCTCTATACTAGCATGACATATTCTTCCATGTTTTATTCATCCTCCAAGATAAACATTTATACAAACATGGTATATGTCAATTTTAGTGGGTCTAATCAAAATTCCCACAATAATACTCAAATCCATAAAACTACTAGTGCATCCCCTGATACTAATTCATCTCAAACTATTGATGCCTTGCGTAATGCTAACACATCCAATGTTACTTATACTATTTGAAATACCATCAACACTAATCAATTATTACTAAAAAATTTAAATTAAATGGATACTTTTCAAATTATTAGTGCCAACCAAATGATGTAAATGTAAAACTAGTTAATACATTTCTAAAATAAACCTCAACCTACTCAATGGGGAGAAAGTGCCCTCCACTACCCCCATCAACCCCTATAGATGCACATGGAAACCATATACCATAACCTCCACTTCTTAACAAAGTTAATAAACACTTATAAAATAAGCCTCTAACCCACCAAATTGCAAAAATTGAAATATGTGACATAATTCCCACTATCACTTATAATAGATTCACTAATCCAGCCTTGCATTTGAATAATTTTAGAAATTTATACAAATATTGTAATAAACTTTACACCTTTTCTGCCACCAGGATATTATCCTAAAAAAAATTATGTGATGCTTTAGATTGGTGTAATGAACTTAAAATTCATTATATAGCCAACTTTTAAGACTTAGTCAATCCATTGGTTCAATAATTCGAAACTAATGATCTTATTAGAAATAACTTATCTCATTTTATTAATTGCAAACAATTAGAATTTGAAACAACACAAGTTTTCATAAAAAACTGGAAAGCCTTATCTAACAAAGTCAACCATAACATGTCTAATGATAATATATTTCATTTATTCACTAATGCTCTTCAATCCAGATTAAAATATCACATGAGGACTCTTTCTCCAAAATATTTTGAAGAATCCTTCAACCAAGCTAAATGTCAATATTTCTTATATGATAATCTAAGCCTTCCCAACCTCATATGGGGCCCTGAATGCTTATGAAATCTAAAAATGACATGAAACTAATAATGGTGTTAAGAATACATATGATTACCTAAACACCTTTAAATCCATTGTTCTAATTAATCCCATTGAAACTAATACTTCATAATAAATTTCCAAAAAAATCTCATCTTAGTTCCACAAATTCTCAAGTGCATAATGTAGATGTCCATAGACCACTTTCCTGATCAAAGATTCCAAAGTTTTTTCCTCAACCTTTTCCATGAGATATCTCTCTTAATCTCCTTAAAAAAAGTCCAAGGTCCCCATAATGTTTTTATTTGATGCAAGTTTGGGCCATTCTGATGAAATATATCACCAACTAATAAACTTTATTGTGTATTATCTCCTTGGACATAACTCTGATTGTGAATAAATCATTCGTACATGCCAAAAATATTATGAAGTAGTAGATAAGGCCCATGAAAATAACATTAAACATGATTCTTTGAACCAAGCAAATTCTCATTTATCTATTTATAGGGATCCTTTTCCTAATCATCAATCTAATGCTAACCAACCTCTTACTACCAACAATGCAGAATTGTGTGGATCCTAACATGAATTATGATAATGTTGTTACTATAAATAGCATATAGAGAGTAATTTCCTATATCGATCATTATCTAGACTATAAATATAAAAAATTCCTAAAGTTTAGCATTGTTCAAGACTTTTAACCATCTCATCTCATAGAATTATGTCATGCAAAAATAATTTCAACAAACTTAAAAGTTTTAAATGCAATGATATAATTAGACAATACCTCACATACAATTGATACAAGTTCTAATTCTCATTCAATTAAGACATCTCACTCAAAAATCAAAAAATATTATATCATTAGTACTTATTTTCAATCACTAAAAATAATGAGAAATTCAACCACATCATCTACAACAACATAATCACCTATAATCAGTCAACCCACATTAACTAAATATCAATAAAACATATTTTGTCATGTCCCCTTTTCAGTTGACATGTTCTGAGTTCATGGTTAGCCTATTATGCGACCCTCGTAGGCTGATAGGATGGTTAGAGGGTCTTGATGGAGATTGGAGTGGCTTCGTTTAGCAGAGTTTTTCCAGTTGGCTTTCGTTTGGGCTCGTTTGGACATGTATTGAGGGAGATATTAATATTTGATTGATTTAATCAAATATTAATTATTTAGCCTATTTTTAATTAGAAACCCTAATTCTAATTTAAGAAACCCTAATTAGGGCAAGCATATCTTTTTGAGGGTATAAGGGTTTCTCATGGAGGCCATTGTTGATTAGCCATTGATTATTGATTATTGATTTTGAAGAATTTCTTCTGTGAAAACTGAGCCTAGGGTTCCAAGATTCCATTTGCATTGGAGAACGTTCCCTCTTTAGTGTGTGTAATTAAGAGGCTGTGGAATATCAGCTGATCTATTGCCAAATTGAGAGATAGCTTCATCCAGAGGTTATCACAGAATATACAGGGTTGAGAGATAACTTCACATAGAAGTTATTACAGATATTCCAGGTATTTATTCCTTTATGTTTTGATTCAATAAATTATACACCAAGAGATCTTCTGTGCTAGAAACATATATTTTCAGATCAGGGGTTGAAAATAGGGAAGTTGTGCTTAATTGGCGACCGTACGAAGTCCGTACAGGTCCGTACAGATCCGCTCAGGAACCGACCTCGGCAGACAAAGAGCTTCCAGTGACCGACATCGGCCGATTGGAGACCGACGTCGGCAGATAAGGACCTGCAGTGACCGATGTCGGCAGTATATCGATCGACGCCGATGACTGTGTGTTCGACACAGTAGGCTGAGACAGAATTCAGGATTCAAACCCAATTTCTAGATTTGCAAAGCTAGGGTTTTTAAGACTGTGTTTCATATTTATATGCATAAGAGAGGACTGCAATTGTAATAGTTTAGAAGGACAAGTGATAAGATTTGTGATTTGCTATTAAGAGCCTATATTATTGTTATCATTATGAATTTATTCAATAGAAATTATTTCTTTGTTCAGAGTTTTTGTGTTGCTATATTTCCTATTTGGAGGGGATATTACAGTGGTATCAGAGCTTAATCCTGCCAGCCTAAGGGTTTATAGATCTTATGTAGCCACAAGAGTTGGGACCACACAGGTATAACACACGCAGCAGAGCCTTGCTTGGAGGTACCCAGGTGTTAGATCAGCCACCAATCATCATGAGTGACAGACGTGAGGGCAGCCCACCCAGAGGCCACAGGTATGATGCTGATCAGGACACCAGAGAATTTCACCGTGCTATGATGACAAGCCAACAACAGATGAATCAGACACTACAGGCACTGACTACTATGATAGAGAGGATGAACACCCCTGATAGATAGAATAGAGACCAAGGAGATAACAGGAGTGTTATGGTTAATCAAAGACTTCAGCAGACCCATTCCAGGACCACTGATAGACCTACACGGCCTACGTTTGTACAGGATGAACTAGACATTCCAGTAGAAGAGGCGGCAGGTGATTTCCTATTTTTAGATACCCTCATGGCTGCAACTGATGAGTGGAACTTATTAGAACCTCATGTTCAGGAGAAGATGTCCTTTGATCATTTTGTTACTCTGAGGAGAGAGCACTACAGATTGGTTAGATAGGACAAGAGGCCTAGAGTTCAATTCAGTGAGCTGAAGAAGGCTACTGGTAAGCTTTCTTTGACTACTTTTGACAGCAGAGGCAAGATGACAGCTCAAGCTTGGGTTCATAAGCTTGACACCTTTTTGGCATTGAGACCAATGACAGAGATAGAGGCCATCAAATACACCACTTTGCACTTGGATGGAGTAGCACATGATTGGTGGTACCATGGTATGGTAACACTTCAGCATAATCAGGTAACAGAGTACCAGGACTTTGTGGATAGATTGGTTGAGCAGTTTAACAGGAAAGATCCTGAGGTTTACTTTCGAGATCTGGCACAGTTGAGACAAACAGGTAACTTGGAGTCCTTTATTAGCGAGTTTCAGAGATTGGCAGTCATGGTGCCCAATATTTCAGAGTGTAGATTGGTAGTTCTCTTCATAGAGGGATTGACAGAGCCATTGAGAGGTTGGATCAAAGCCTTTGATCCTCCTTCATTACAGGTAGCTATGAAGAAGGCACGTAGTATGGAGATGGCAGCCCCATCCAATAAATTTAACTCCAGAGGTACTTCTTCATCTAGAGACCATAAGCACTCCCACGGGGATACAGAGAGACCGGATTTTAACATAGATATATCCAGGGTTAAAAATGATTCAAAGGCCAATCCAGTAGCACCACCTTTGGATCGTGAGGCGCTTAATGATTTACGTAGGAAGAAGCTTTGCTTCTACTGCAAAGGTCCATATGATATCCATCACGATTGTCCTTTGAGGCCTAAGGGCAAGGCGAATCGTATGATGTGGGTATATTATGAGGATTTGGATTCTGAGGATTCCGAACAGTAGAACAGTTCTAAGGGGGCAAAGGTAGAGGCTTTAGGGCCTAATGCAGAGGTAGAGTTAGAGCTTCACATATAGGAGGCATGCCTATCCAGTATTCAGTCAGATGAGTCATTCAGACTCCGTGGAGTTTTGGCAGGGCAGAAGGTTATCACCCTTCTTGATACAGGAGCCACACATAATTTCATAAATGCTAGATTTGTGGAGAAGTGTGGACTCACTACCATAGATTTTGAGGGCATCAGTGTTAAGGTAGCCGATGGTCACACTCTTAAGTGTGAGCGTATGATTAGAGACCTCCCATTGTGCTTGAATAACTATGAGTTCAAGGCTGATTATTATGTGGTAAACATGGGGGATATAGACTTAGTCTTGGGTATGAAGTGGCTTCATTCATTTGAGAAAGTTACTCTTTGTCTCAAGGACATGGAGGTTCTCTTTGATGTTGATGGGAAGACACACATTCTTAAGGCCATACGGGGCAGCAGCTTCAGATATATGTTTTTTCATCAGATGGAGGTACCTATACCACATGACATGATAGAGGGCGATGACGAGTGCACATTGGCACCAACACAGGAGAGGTATGAGGACGAGCTTGGTCTTGAGGTGAGTTTAGTTCAGGAGTTGTCACATGTGGTGAGGACTCAACTCTCTGTTACAGTCAGGTCACATGTTGATGATGATATGACTATTTCTACCCTTCACAATCCAGTTTTAAATATTATTTAGGTAAGGAGTTTGCTTGCTGATTTTCATTTATGGATTGGATGTTGGGGTGGTTATCTTAGTACTAGAGATGATGTGACGCCATTACATGAGAGATGGGATGGACATGGCATGGGGTTCGTGTTAATTGACAGTGGTGGAGATCATAACTACATTTGGGATCCAGGTGGATTGATTGATTTGTCATTCAGCGATTGCTTGAGGGCAATCAATTCCAGGAGGGGTGGATTGTCATGTGCCCTTTTCAGTTGACCTGTTCTGAGTTCATGGTTAGCCTATTATGTGACCCTCATAGGTTGATAGGATGGTTAGAGGGTCTTGATGGAGATTGGAGTGGCTTCGTTTAGCAGAGTTTTTCCAGTTGGCTTTCGTTTGGGCTCGTTTGGACATGTATTGAGGGAGATATTAATATTTGATTGATTTAATCAAATATTAATTATTTAGCCTATTTTTAATTAGAAACCCTAATTCTAATTTAAGAAACCCTAATTAGGGCAAGCATATCTTTTTGAGGGTATAAGGGTTTCTCATGGAGGCCATTGTTGATTAGCCATTGATTATTGATTATTGATTTTGAAGAATTTCTTCTATGAAGACTGAGCCTAGGGTTCTAGGATTCCATTTGCATTGGAGAACGTTCCCTCTTCAGTGTGTGTAATTAAGAGGCTGTGGAATATCAGCTAATCTATTACCAAATTGAGAGATAGCTTCATCCAGAGGTTATCACAGAATATACAGGGTTGAGAGATAACTTCACACAGAAGTTATTACAGATATTCCAGGTATTTATTCCTTTAATTTTTGATTTAATAAATTATATAGCTAGAGATCTTCTGTGCTAGAAACATATATTTTCAGATCAGGGGTTGAAAACAGGGAAGTTGTGCTTAATTGGTGGCCGTACGAAGTCCGTACAGATCCGCTCAGGCACCGACCTCGGCAGACAGAGAGCTTCCAGTGACCGACATCGGCCGACTGGAGACTGACGTCGACAGATAAGGACCTGCAGTGACCGACGTCGATAGTATATCGACCGACGCCGGCGACTGTGTGTTCGACACAGCAGGTCGAGACAGAATTCATGATTCAAACCCAATTTCTAGATTTGCAAAGCCAGGGTTTTTAAGACTGTATTTCATATTTATATGCATAAGAGAGGACTACAATTGTAATAGTTTAGAAGGACAAGTGATAAGATCTGTGATTTGCTATTGAGAGCCTATATTATTGTTATCATTCTGAATTTATTCAACAGAAATTATTTCTTTGTTCAAAGTTTTTGTGTTGCTATATTTCCTGTTTGGAGGGGATATTACATATTTTACCAACATCAATTTCAAATAACTTTCACTACGCCCTCAAAGTAAATGTTACAACAATATGCACCTTTATTTGATATAACTCTAAAGTTTTATGATGAATGGCATCCAAAATCTGAACATTCACATCTCAAATCTAAAATCCCATTTTTATAACTCTTGAAAACTTCTCCTTTTCATTGTAATCATCTAAGGCAACTCATATTTCAAATGAACATCCCTCATCCCCCATCCATAGGGTAAGAAGATACCCTATCAAGGTGTGAGGATATCATCCTTAAGCATTATGTACAAGTGTCTATCGACATTAATTAAATAGTAGATACCTTTCTTTCACTCAAATTCCCTAACTCTTCCATTATTAATGATGAGATATTTCTTTATGAAATTGATCCTCCATTATTCATTAGCCTCCAAATAGGATATATTCAAGATAAATGTGAATTAATTGATTGAGGTTCAACCATTTATGTGGCTTCCCTTAATTTTATTGCAAACACATGGATATTATTAATGCAATATCAAATCCAATGAAAGTGTATGTCAAGGTTATGATAGAATATAAATGACTCCTTTAGGTTATGTTTTCCTTTCTAACATGATTTATCCTATCATAGTATTTTCAAATTCATATTATTTAAATTCACATTTTCTAATATAATTCTACTCGATCAACCTTGGACATATTGCATGAGAGTAGTAACCTTGTTAGCATGCTAATGTGTTAAGTTTCACTATAATTGTGCCATATACAATATTATAGGTGATACAAATCCTTAAAATTTTGAATAATTATATTAAAAAGGTGTTTTTTAAATATCTACCTTAGAAACTTTACCTACTATCCCATTTCATGAGTCACAATTCTTTAATTATCCCATCAATTCTAGTAGATATTATAATGATCATCCAAAATTATTAGTAAACATGCCACCTAATATTTTATATTTAAATGATGATGAACTAGATGAGATCAATTTGAATATACTTAGATATTGGTCTTATTTTAAAAATTCTCTTATTTCTATTCATGGGTTTCCTTCTCCTTCTATAATACTTGATATTAGATCTTCTTCTGATGTTCACAAGTTTGAGATGGAGTACACACACATGATTACTCCTCCAATCACTATTGAGCCTCTTCAAAGTATGATTATAGATCATGATATGATAGGAACTTATTATTTTGATATATACCATGGTCCTTTCATCTTACTTCCTCTAGAAATGTTAGTTACACTACATCGACCCACTGAGAGCTC
>JARHVA010006308.1:900000-947468 GCA_037957365.1 Torreya grandis
GACCACATGGACATCCTGTAGGGTGATACCCACCTCAACGGTATCCCCATCCAACACTCACCTAAAAGTGTTATTTATCCACTCCCATGTCCCTAAGAACATGGTGATTAAGTGAACACTTAAATGGATACAACTCATCTACATGATCCCTCTAAATCTCAACATTATCAAGCATGCATGATCATTAGCTATCAATCTATCCAATAAATAGCATAGCCATAATGCATCTACTAAATGCTAAAGTCTCCACCTTTTCTATAGAATTTCAAATAACAAAGTATGTATTATCTCTCAATATTTTATAATCATCAAAATTACATTATAAAAGTTAACAATACATGGATTTATACCAAAATTACCTACTTCATCAACCTATTTTAAAACTTTATCAACATTTCATACTACATCAGCCACATATAAAACTATATCTTCCAAAAACAAGTTTTATACTCAGATGACTATGTATCTAACTCCATTGTCCACTATTAAATTCAAACTAAATCAGCCAAATTATATGAAGTCATCCAAATAACATAGCAATGTTGGCCACTTGATATACAGTCAGTGAAATAATTTTAATACATCATCCATGTTATATGAAGTCAGCCACTCCTAAAAGCTAGATTGACTACCTAAATACATCACTACATAACAAAAGATCAACTTAGTCAAGAACATGTAAATTGTTAAACTATATTGAACCTTATACACATAGTTGACCAAATATTAACTAACTACATTGGCACAATACTATGCAATCAACCACTATCATTACCCTATTACCTTACAATTATGTTGGCTTGTTTGATCTTGTTCAATTATTGTAATGATGTTTTCACCAATTTATATTTAATTCCTTAGGCATTGATGATGATTTTATCCCTCTACCCATTATTTATCTTAATTCCAATGCCACCATAAAAAATATGGGGTAAATACTACTACATAGATTTTCCTCGGTACCTAGTTTTTAAAATCTACCTCTTCAAACTTTAGTACATTATATACCTGGATCATGCTATTAGTAATTGATATGTATCCTCCACCTTATGCTACTCACCTCCATGCCATAGTTTGTCTCATCATGATTCTAGGTCACACTAAGCACTGGTTTGTCAAAATATTAAATTTATAAATGAATAGTTAAAAGTCCTATTTATATTCAAAAATTACAAACTATTTAATTGTCAATTATTTATCCAAAAATTCATTGTTTTGTTTATAATTATGTTTCAAAAATACCTTTTTTACAAAATGTGAAAATATGTATAATACTGAAACTATAGATAAATTTCCTATACTTAACCCATATTTTTGTAAAAAAATGAATTTTATCTTATCTTTCATGTCTTTCTAATGTTCCTTACATTGGATACATTTTCCTTATTATCATGCAACTTATATTCTACAACAACAAGTTAAGTGAAGATATGTATTTTTCATTTTTTTTATAGGTAATATACTCTTTTTAGAGATCAGAACCATGAACTAGGTCTTGGACACAACTATATCAACTCAAATGGCCACCACTGACCACTAAAATTTCTAAGTCAACTCAAATGGCCACAAATATCCTACTATTCTATTCAAACAGCCACAATTAACCTATAAACACCTTGTGACATTTTAACCTATGTTGAGATAGACACAACTAGCCCACTTATCCAACCCTTCTACATTTCATTGGCAAAAATAATGTTGGGAAATATGCTTTTATTTAACAAGAACCAGTTGTGAAGACTAGACATATCCATGGGCTATGGCTTCCCTTGTTGTATTAAACACATGCTTCAAGCCACTTACCATACCCTAACACATTGAACACCAAATGACTACTCCATTCTATTAGGTACCCTGATGACTGACCCACTGAAGCTTAATGAAGGAATTCAACTAGAGAGTTGGTTATCATAGAGAATAGACCCCAAGACCTCCCACTTCTAGTACTTAGGTCACACATCACTAGGATATCCTTATTGGGTCTTTAATACTGGGTAACATGTTTTATTTAACTAAAGCCACAACTGACTATGAAGAGTAATCCTAGTCATGGATTATGTTTTGACTCATCACATTGATCATATATTTCAAGCTATGTACTAACCCCTATACATTTAACATCAAGTTGGTTAGTCCACCACATAGGGTACACTCATGGCTACCCCACCAAATCCTAGTTTTAGAATAACATTAGAGACGAGGTTAACATGGGGAATGGACCCCAAAACCACTTACATTTAGCACTCAACTCACACACCACTAAGATATCCCCATTAGGTCAAAATGTTTAACAAATAGCTTTATTTAACCAAATATAGAACTGGTTGTGAAGAGTATCCCTAGCCAAGAACTATATATTGCATCATCACATTGAACACAAGTTTCAAGCCACCTACCAACCCCTGTCACATTGAATACTAAGTTATATAGTCCACCACAATGAGTACCCTCATAGTTAACTTACCAAAGCATAAGTGTTCATCCTAGGGAATGAACCCCACAACCTCCCACTTTTATCACTTAGCTCACACATCACCAGCCTATATCCACTAGGTCTAAAATTATGGGTAACATGGTTTATTTAACTAGATATAAAATCAACTATGAATATTAGCCATAGTTATGGATTATTTTGCCTCCTCACATTAAGCACGAGTTTCAAGCCACCTATCAACCCCCATCATAGTGAAAATTAAGTTCAGCTAGTGTATTACATTGAGTACCATCATAGTTTGAATCATTAGATCCTAGTGTGGGAATGATGTTATAGAGGTCATGATCTTATGGAATTGACCCAAATACTTCCCACTTCTAACACTCATCTCACACACCACTAGGATATCCTCATCGGGTCAATATTTTTTAATTATTTTCTTCCATTTATTTTCTAATGTATCTTTCAATATATTAGCTTAACATTGTGTGTTGCTATGTTCTTTTCTTAAATAACCATCACATGATATAACTATGTGACACATGATGAGCTTTGAGTGGGGCATATGTATACACATAATATTTTTAAACTTATCATTTATTAAAGATTTATCTCTTATATGAACCTATAAAATCTTAATCTGTCTTAGTGCATGCCTTAAAGGGTGCATCAAAAAAGGGATTGATAGATATTTTGTGCTTTTTAATATTGTTTCCCCTTATACCATTACCTAAAAACACTAAAATATACTTATATCCAACTCCCTAAGAAATTAAAACATGATTATACACTCCCATAAGTAACTCACTTTCTAGACTAACCCATAACTAATAAAATACCCATTTTAATTAATTTTATAACTACATCGGTCTAGTTTATATTGTTTGGAATTCAACACACATTATGTAATTCTATTGACCTAGCCAACCTAGTTCAAGGCCTAAAGGATCTACTTCTTATTAAATAAATTTAACCCAGATGACTTTGTTGGTTAAATTATTAGGAGGGTCAAGGTTCAATCCTTGGCTATAAATACCCCATTCACGTAAATTTTGAATAGATGATCATTCATTTATGCATTATTAACTATCATAAATTAGCTTATACGAACAGTTGAGAATTTATTTGCTTAGGGTTATGCCTTAGAGTATTATCATTCATATTATGGAGGTCTTAGATGCATAGGAGTATATATATACTCTAAAAATGATATATCCTTATGATCCTTATAATCCACAACAACCTTCTGCAAAGCACCATTGGCTAAGGGAAAGATTGGGGTATAATAGGTTCAACTCAATAACGTAAGTATTCTTGATCTCCATTTTATAGGTAGATGTTGCATAATTAATGGATTGAATTTTATCTCTCATTTCTTAAATTAATTATATTTTGTCTTAAATATAATTATCTTTTCTTGTTTATTATTTTCCCTCTTTACGCCACAAGATTTCGTGAACATTTGATTAGCTTGCATTTTTATTTATTAGATTAGCTTATATGTTCATTTATTTTATTAAATTGTTTCCTTTAATTAAATTATAAAATATAACTAAGTTTATTGCATAATTCCATTTGAGTAGAGGCCTTGGAAACCTCTCCTTTGATATTTTGTAGTAATAGATCCCTTAGTTAGGCTTAACATGTCCATAATTACTCATGACCCTGATAGAGCAAAGTATTGCCAACAGATTTTTAGATGATTACCTTCTCCAAGTTTTTATGATGCTTACAATCCACAATAACCTTTTAAAATGCATCATTGGTTAAGGGAGATATTGAAGCATGATAGTTTCAATTCAATAAGGTAAGTAGTCTTGCTCTTCATTTGATAGCTATATATTTCATGATTAGTGGATTGAATTTTATCTCTCATTACTTATATTACTTTTATTTTGTATTGAATATAATTATCCATGATTGTTTATTTGTTCCCCATCTATCCTATAATATTCATATACACAAGATTAAAATGCATGTTTTTTTACTAGATTAGCTTGTATGTTCATTTAGTATATTATATTGTTTCCTTTCATTACATTGTAAGATCTAACTAGGGTTATTACATAATACCATTTAAAAATAGGTCTTAGAAACCATTCCTTTGATATTTTGTAGAAATAGATCTCATAGTTTTAGTTGATCCATAATTAGTCATGACCCTGATATAACAAAGTATTTCTAGCAAATTCTTAGTTGACTACCTTTTATAAGCTTGGATATTACTGAGTAGGATGACTTGTATGGACACTCTTAATCGAAAGGTATTATTTATATATTTTCCATGAGATTAATAATATCATAAATGGTGATCCCAATTATAATTTATGGCCTCTAGAAATTTGTTTTTTTTGTGGCACTAGTTTATGACCAATTTAAAAATGTGACTATCATTTCACATGAATATACTACATGGAATGATCTTGGGGCCTCCACTTAAATTTATCAGATAATCCCTATGATCCAATTATTTCCCTATGGGAGAAAATTGAGGTCATTTCCACTATGAATTCTTAAATCCACTTTAAAAATTGATCATGCATTCAACCCTTTTCATACAGCTTATTTTTGTATCTACAAACTTGTGAATAAAATTATTCCACATAAATGTCATCAAATATTTATCCAATGTTGTGACCCCACCATTGACTTGGGACTTGGTAGTAAGTTATGATTACTTTGTTAAAATCCCAAGATCCATGTATCACACAACCGTTTAATAATATGTAAGATGAAACTAAGGTAAAAGTCACTTGATGAAATTTTTACAGTCTATGGATGCTTATTGATGCTAATCGACTTGATAGTCTTGTGAACATGAAAATAAATTTGATAGACATCATGTCCTATTACCCTATAATCCCATGAACTAAGTACCATGTGATGCTACCACATTTATGTTAAAAATGTATTATTCATGTATTGTTGAACTTTTTGCACATTGTTGCACATCAATTATTAACTAAGACTTAGTCATAATTGCTTATACTTTGATAATTTTAAGTTTGAGATCACCTTATATCCATATATATAGTATGTGTATGTTAATGTTTCCATTGAACATGGATATTATTGCCACTATTAAAACTTAGGAGTATTAAGTGGTAGAAGAGACATTGGAACTTATAATTGTGACATGATAATGTGACCATGTGATCCTATGATATGTCTGTGAAGTAATATTTTATCATTGAGCCTCATTATTGAAAAAATATTACTTGTTTTTTTTTTTTTTGATACAAGATTTCTAATATTCCTTAGATGTTCTTGTGTTAAACACATAAGATATATAAGATGTGAGATCTTATTTTTGCATGGATAGAATAAGTGGTAAGACGATTTTGTTGATCCCTTAGGATAATGACCATGGTATTCCCTTTTGACATACCAAATATTTTAGTTGATTTTATATTTTTATCTTCCACTTCCAACTTATAGTTAACTTCAATTCAATTTTTTCTTTCTTATCTTCATCCACTATTTCCTATTTTATGGGATTATATCCACTGTAGTTTGTTCTCATCCATCAAAAATTGTTATTAATTTTATCCACTATTTGGTCGCAGTCCATCCAAGTCCACCAATTGGTCATTTTCTTCTTCTTCCATATTCCTAATAGATTAAAACAACCTTCATATGTCCATTTGCACCAAGATTTTATTTATTAAATCTTACATTGTCTTGTGGGATTAAACCCACTAACTAATGACCACCTCATCCTAAAGCCTATTTTTTAACTCTTCCCTATGTCACTATTTTAAATTTTAAACTCTTTATTCCTCATTTCTTCCATCCTTTCCTAGCCTCTACTTGTCTTTCCAAAATCATCTTGCTTGTGCCTTCATAATTTTCACGTCTTAATAGAATATTATTATTTATATACTTCTTCCCAAATTGTGAACTCAAGTGAGCATATCTATCTTAAAATGCTTCATTAAAATCCTCCTTTATCTCTATATCTTCACCTTCACATTGATTAAGTAAATTAAAAAAAAAATGTGAGAGTTAACAACCAACATATGTGTTTCCTCCATCATCACATTATTATCTTATTATTATGTTTATTCTCATAAAACATGGGCTTATGAAATCCTCTAGCACTATATTTGTTCCTCATAAAAGCACCTATATATTCTTATGACAAGTCCTCTTCAACTTCTTTACTCCTCATTTTATTTGCATCAGATTCTTTTTTATTTAATTCTCTTACTTTTATTGGTGATATATGAATCACTTTCTTCTCTTCACAAATCTCCTTGAGGGCATAATTTTTCACTTAAAGTGTCAAATATTAATTATTCATGTGGTTGTGAAACACCACATTCCTATACTTTCTTGTATGCGTTGCTATAAAAACTCAAATCTTGGATCATAATCATCTATGTCACTTTGGTGGAATGATACTTATATTATTGTCTAAAGGCTTTTTGTATCATCTCCTCTTAACACATTAAATACTTTTCATGTTTCTTTTTCATTATCTATCCATATCTCATTATGGATAGTATTTTCCTCGTCTTACCTTCATTCCTCATGGATGATATGTAGATAAAATTTTATTAATAAATTTTGATAATATTTTCAACTTTTTATTCTCTCTCACATTATATGTGTTATTTTAGACCCACACACAAATAAATTTTATTAAAAAGAGGTTTTCAATATTACCCCTATCATTTTTGTGGTCTTTGGATGGTGTATATTTAGCTCTTTGAAACACTATAATTGAAATTTAATCTTCTTAATTCATTATTAAATAATTTATCACACTTTATAGGTTAAAAAATTTCCTATTATTATTTTTAGGGGTTACTCACAACCTCTTATCCTCATTTCACTAACTAAAACAAACTTGGTTTACATTATAAAAAATATACTTCTGTATTTACTTTTGTGGATATCTTCTCCATACCTTCATATAGGAAAACTTGTTTTGATTTCACACACCTCTTATTATTTTTCAAAAAAAAAATTGTGTTACTAATCATGAAAAATATTTCCTTTTTATCCCTTAAGTCAATCGTCCCATTTATTTCAGTAAACCCTATATTTGTAATCTCTTCTCAACATTACTTATTCAATTTATGATACATTATATGATTTAACAATTTGGAAAACATGTGTTCCAAATATCTCACTTTCTTATTTCCATCTTTTAGTTTTCTCTCTTATAGATATTTCTAACACTTAGCTACACTACCACATATTCTAGTTCATGCAACATTCACCATTTTGGGATAAATTATACTCTATTTTTCAAGAAGACTTTATGTGTATATTAACCAATTTATAAATTACCTACCATAATATTTTCTTAGCAAAATAATTATGTATTTGTTCTATTTTGACCTACATATATATTTTTACTCTACTAAGAACTTTTTTCTCTATGAAATCCATCCTTGACACCATATTCATTATTATTTTTTATATCTTCATGGTAAGTGTCCTCAAGACACTCATTTTGACTCTTCTTATTTATTTGTCCTTTCTGTATCACATCCAATCTCACTTAGATATCCTTAACCATAGTTTTTAGGTATTCCACTCATAGATCTTCTCCTCATTTATGTGTCATTTATTCTAGATAAAAAAATAATTATTTATTACAACTTATGACTAATTCAATAAGGCTTCTCTTCCAAAACCTGTGTTGGAATCAAATAAGAGTGTCACCTTCACAACTTTATTCATGATTGTAGGGCATCTCACACACTTGAAATAAATGTATCCTCTATTACATACAATTTTATCTTCCACAACCTACTTTGACATAATTAGGATTCTTTTCCACACAATTCACTAGATTGAAATAGAATTAATCCTCCCTATTTCATACAACTTTATCTTCTTATAATTATCCTCCCTATTCCATTTGTTGATGTTTCACCTATAACAAATGAAAGATTATTTTTAAAAATTAAAACTCACACAAAAATAAATCTCATACCTAATTAGATGTCTCTTATTTAATTAAAAAGCTTCCTAACACTTGAAACAAAACTCACTTTGACTATAAAGAATACCTTGACACCTTCTACATAACACCTCTTCTCTACTGGAAGATTTCCTCCATTATTTTCTGCCCATAATAATGTAGAAATACATAAACAAATAGATTATAATTTATTCCAAAAATAAAATACTTGTGGCCATTAATTGTACACATTTATCTAACATCAATTTTCAAGGTCCCTAACAATATTTACTTCACACAAATGCAAATGAATGTTACATTTTAAGTAAATTTCAAATTTAAATATTATTATTCACCACTCCAAGCAACCTATAATAATTATTAGACTAATTCAAACATTTAGTTTAGCTATAATTATTATTTAGATAAAGTCAAGCCTTCAACACTATCCCACTCACCAATATTATCTTAATCATCTAGCCACATCCTACCACTAAATAACATATATTTTATCAAATTCAAATTGTAATTCACTAAGAAAGTCTTCTTTCACTTTTACAAGATGTACTTAAAGGAATAAAAAAATTGATCACTATAAAACCTTAATTTTCTAAACATTATTCACTATAGACTCGTATGTTTGAAAATCATCATTATCTGTAATTGCACATTCAGAGGAAAGTACCTAGAAACCTTGAGTTAAGTCTACATATACTCTTAAAGTCATAATTCAATTTTGAATCACATAATGAAAGTAGGATTATACCAAAATCTAAAATTACATTCATATTTCACACACAATCATAGCATGAGAAAACTAATCAATTCTAATTCCTCACCAAAGTATTGGTATGTAGGCATCATACAACACACATGGTTTTGATATGAAGCACAACTTCAAACACTCATACCTTTTTCACTTTGATTTTGTTTACTCTTGATGATCTATTGAGTTAGGGTTCAAAGTGAAGAAGGAGGTACAAAATGGCTTCTGTATTGAATTTAATAGATATAATCACACTTTAAAAAACATGTGAAGTCACACATACCCATGTTTTCACAAAAAAAAAAAAAAAAAAAACAATTTCATGCTAAAGCACCCTATAGATGCTAATGTAAATCACCCTTGGCCTATTATTGTGGCCTTATCCACAGAGAAATCTAAGGCCAATACCTAACTCACAGCGACCCCTCAAATCCCTATATTGTTAGTTATGCGAGCATAATCATAACACTATATATCTACGTTTCAACTATGTTATTCTTCTTTTTCACTTTCTTCTTTTAGTACATTTATATAATTAGTACTTTTCAAATCATAAACACTTAATTTATACTTATTTTATATATTATAAACATACACAATAATTTTTCATATTTAGGATTTATCTCCCTATTAAATATAATTTTATAAAACAAATAAAACATTCAACAATATTTAAAACCTCTTCTTTGTTATCACGTGTTGCATTCATAGTAAAGGTTCCCAACGAATGGATGCCTTTGGTTGTGTATCCATAGTCATACAATATAAAAGATTTATTATTTATTAATAAAATAAAACTTTACAATATTTACATTGACAGTAACTATATATTGGCTACTCTATTCTCTCTAGACTCCAATTTTGCTCCTTTCCTTATTTGGATTTTATCCCTAACTCTATTTTTTAACCTTAATCTTACTTATGGAAACCTCTTATCTGACTACCTCATAATTATCTCGTTAAACCAAGAAATAATTCAATTGTCACATAAATGGCTTCTTGATCTTTCCCTCATGAACATATCTATTCAAATTATATTTTATTATATACCAAGAATGTTTCAAATGGTGATCCTAAGTTGAAATTATATACTATTGAAATTAACTATGTTGTGACATTATGTTATGACTAATTTAAAGTTGTGACTGTTACTTCATACAAATCTTCCATGGGACATGATCTTACGACCTCTATTTAACATGATTAAATGCTCCTTGTGAACTAGTATTTCCCTATTGGATAAAATTGAGATTGTGGTCTTCGTGACTTATTAAATCCATTTTAGAAATCAATCACATGTCCAACACTTTTCAGTATTAGTTATCTTTATATCTACGTACCCTTCGATCAAATTAAATCTACACAAACATTGTTACCCCACCATTGGCTTGTGACATGTTAACATGTTATGATTGTGACACCTGTCACAGTCTTAACTTTGTATGATCACAAATACTTAAGAGTTTATATGGAAGGAGGTCTTGGAAAAAGGCACTATGTGAGTTTTTTGGAGTCCATGAACACTTCTTTAGGTTAATAAAATTTATGGTTTTATGAATATGAGAGTAAATTTGAAAGTCTTCACTACCCATCATCCCATCATTCCATTAACTAAATACCTTATGATGTTGTCAAGTGTATGCTAATGATGTCTTTTTCACATATTCTTAAATTTTATACTTATTATTGCACATTAATTTCTTACTCAGGATTAGTCACATTCATTTATACTTAGATAATTTTAAATTTAAGTTATCATTGGAGTTTGTAATTAGAATGGAAGTTAAAGAATATTGAATTAACTATCAACACATTAAAATATAAAGATGAAATATATAAATATGATTATATAATTTTGTAACTCTTGTAAATTGAGATATTAATTATAAGACTTTTTATTTTTAATTATGAAATATTTTTTTAATATATTTTAAATATTATTATATTAAATAATAAAAAAAGTTAATTTCTATAATTTTTTTAATAAACTAAACATTTGACACCAATCCAAAATCATTCCTATTTAATCAAAATTAATTTTATCCATAAAATCCTTGTAAATAAAGCACTTCTACAAATATAAATACACGTTTTCCCGATGCACAAAACTATTGCCTATGATAATAGGCTTGTTGACCAATACCCAAAAAATAGCCACGAAGGTTATTATTGGGTACCATGTAAAAGAAATAAGACATTCCCATAAAACAAATTAAAGTGTCATTTAATATAAAAGAAAAAGTAAGTGTGAAGAGGGAAAAAATAAAAACAAATTATAGAGAATAAAAAAAGACAAATTTCAGAAACATAATCATAAGGGAAAAGCATAAATTAAAGGTGCAAGATGAATTGTGATAGGGAACAAAATTAAATTTATTTGTGAGAAGTCACATTGCTATTTATAGATAGAAAAAAATAAAAATGAGATTTAGGAAGAAAGAGTATGAAAAAGAAGAAAGGTGTGAACGAAATTATAAAGATTAATAGAAAATTAGAAAAAAGTAAAATAATTTTTTATTGTGTAAAATCAGAAAGAAAATATTTTTACAATTAATATAATTTATTAGATAAATTAAAAAATTATACTAATTTTGCAATGTATAGAATGGGAATAAGTATTTTGGGGGAGTTGGCTTTTATTAATGTTTGTTTGTTTTTTTGTTTTGTTTTTGTTATTTTTTATTTTTTATTTTTATTTATTTTTTATTTTTATTTTTATTTTAATTATGAGAATCTAAATATATTATCAACTTTTGAATAATATATAATAAAATATTTAAGAGAATAAAGTTTAAATTTTATTTATAAAACAAAAAAACAAAAAACAACTCTCACAAATAAATAATGTACTTAGATTAGAGAATATTACAATTGACATAATAAAAGTTATCATAAAATAATGTACAAAAATATTATCCAAACTCTTTAACTATTGACTATTCCAATCTATAAGAATTTAGGCTCTTCCACACATACATAAATAAATAAAATGTTTTATATTTTCCTCATTTTTTTTTCATAACAAATATAAAACATTATAAAATTTAAAATATTTCAAAAATCTTTTTATAAATTTATTTGTTTATATAAATAATATACATTCAATTAAACCCAACATACAATCTTATAAATTTTTTTTTATTTTTTTTTTATTTTTAACATTTTAAACTTAAATATTTTATAAATAATAAACATTATAATAAATATATTTTAATATAACTTTTTTAATATTTAAATATATTTTTTTCTATTTATAAAAATATAATATTAAATATTTATGCTCCAAAGTGAAATTGCAACAATAATACATTTCCGATTCCATAAAATCATGTTTACCAAATTTAGAAGCGAATAACCCCATGAGGCTCCTACCTTAATCTTTAATACTATTAAGAAAGCCTTGTTTCCGTGAGAGTATTGGGTGGCCTCCCCATGCGTTTAGTATTGTTCGCCTCTCTTCTCGCTCTTTGCTTATTAATACTCATGTCTGCCTCTTCTTTTCCGAGTCTCTCGGCCAGCTGCTTTTCTATCCTTTGCGCTTCCATTTGCAGATCAGCAAAACATGCTAGCCCATAATACTCCTTTATTTCTTTAGCTCTCACTATGCATTCTTCTATACTTGAATCATAGCTATCCATGGCGTCAATTTGTGGGCCACTGGAAAATGCATGCCCGCATAATCCTGGTGTCGAAGGATGTTTTTGCGCTTGAATCCAATTCACTGAAACCAGATAAATTATCAATTGTCAGTTTGTAATGAGATTCTTCTGCGGCTTGTTCCTTCGTGTTCTGAAGTTTCGTGTGCTTTGCAGACTCACCTTCCAAGAGGGGTAATTGTCTCAGTAAGCATGGATTGTTTGTTGCCTCAGAATCGCAATCCTCTAGAGTCTTAATTCTAGGGCTTCTTCTTAGGGCTGCAGTTGCGCGCTCGCGTGCAAGTTCTACGCCAAGGCACTTCTCAGCTTTTTTCATACCATGGATGGTGGGAACACCTGCAAAGTCGGGATCTTCATACCAGGGCTTCTCGGTTATATCTTGACGTATAACTCGGGAGGCAGGCAAACCTCGGAATTGTTGTGTTGGCCCATCTGGGTTCCCTCCTTGCTTGCTTCGACTGTTTGTTGGCATCTCCATCGGAAGCACATTACAAACAGACACAAATTGGAAGCACTTATTTGACCTACTTTGCAACTATCCGCTTTTAAATAAATAAATAAAATAATATTTAAAAGATGAAACTTATGCATGGATTATTAAATAGAGTGGAAAAAAAAAAATAATATAACTTGATTATTTTTTATGCTAAGAATTTCTTTAAATATCATGAAATAGGTGAAAGTCACATGCCACCTTGTATTCTTATATGAATTGAAATTTATATGATAGTAAATAAATAAATATTGAAATATTTAATATAATTAAATAAAAAATTAAACGTTTTATATATAAATATAATAATATAAAATTTTAAATTGTGAATATATGTTAATTGAAGGAAATTTTTGAGTTGTAAAATTTTGGTATGTTTTTATTATAATTTAATAATTTAAATTTATTTTTATTTTTCAATATCTTAAACATTATAGAAATTATACTATCATTATGTTATGGAAATTTTATTATTATTATATTATTTTTAATGTAAATTATTTATTATAATTTTATTTTAAAAAATGAAAAAAAAGGAAAAAAAATGAAATAGTGTAATGTATAGAGACATTAGAAAAATCTATCCACCTCTAAAATAATATTTTTTTTAAATAAATATTAAATTTATGAAGTGGAGAATATAGCCTTTATATTTAATTTATTAGTAATTAACATTAGTTAGATAGATTTAATTAGAATGAAAGGGAACAATTCACCTAAATTATGTGAATAAATATGGTTGAGCATAGATCTCCCAAATCATTATCAATCATATTATTGAATTCATTTCATTATTTATATTATTGAATTCATTTCATTATTTATTCTAATTATTATGTGTATCTTTATCTCAATTTTTTATATTTTTTTTTAATAATTTGTATGTTAAAAATTAAATATATCTCAAATAAAATACGGTAAAATGTTTTGATTTATATAACTTTGAGTGAATTATTAAAATTTTAAATTTTTTTTTATTAATTCTTTCTACAAGTCATATTTTTTGGAATTTTATTTATTTATTTATATTTTCAAAAAGCTCATAAAATTTTAGGTAAGATTCATTCTTTGTATTATCATTTTGAATAATTTTACATTATGAAATATACTGGTCAAAGTTAGTCTATGGCAAAACATTTAAATATGATATAACACATGTTTACATTATTTATGGTTACCACTCTATATATGTTCTCCTTAGACTCATTATAAATCTAGAAATAGAAATAAAGTAAATTATCATCCATATCTTTTTAAACAAATGCCTTTTTCTCAATTATTAATCCCAATAATTTTATATCCACCACTTAAAATTTAATGTATAAATCCATTGGAATGTGAAATGGTAGTCAATTTTATCCATGATTTAAAAAAATCACCATTTACAGCATTTTTGAATGGACATGTTTAAATAGGATTTTGTATTTGAATGGAACTCACTAATTAAATAACCTCCTAATCCCAATCATATAAAGTTGAACCATTGTCGAGGTAAAATAAATAAATATTTTGAGCTTAAAATTATACTAGTGGATGTAATGGTTGGCGTAGCCTCACCACATATAGAATATGAACCTTATCAATGGTATCAATGGATGATCAATAACAAGAAAGGCAATATGTTTAGTGGGGATGAAAATACTAAGGAGTTATCAAACCACCATGATACAAAATAGAAGGTAATTTACTTCACCCAATTATTATTTTTGACAATCTAGACTCTAGAAGAAACACCTTATCAGAGATTACAATTTTACACTAATGGATAAAGAGGACTTAATTACTAAGGAACAAACAATAGAATAGAAGCATGTAATTTTTTAGGAGTAATATATTGATACTATCTTGATACATTCATTAAATGGATTACACACATCACAAAAATTCAATGTGGATTGCTATATCAAGAAGATGAAGGTGATAGTTCTAGTCAATATAGGGAGTGCCCATAAAATTATTTACATAACATAAGATAATGAAATCATTTACATTTTGTATCCAGTCTCTATTTTTGAAGTTATAAAATCCAATGGGAAATAACTCTCGTGCTATGAAAAAAGTCATCATATCAAACTCTTAATGGGGGAAAATTTATTGCATGTAGGTTTGTCATCTTGATCAGTGGATCAGATGTATTTTTTAGAGTACAATCACTTAAATAATTATAAAAGAATATTTAAATTTTATGTACTTATTCATGGTTTTAGTATGAATAGAAAAAGGTACAAACTTAGTTAAAGTCAACCACCACTACATTTATTAGAATCATATGAGGTAGACAATTAGGATTCACCAAATCTTCAATAAATTATTAAACACCACCAACTATTGGAGATCACTTTGGAGATGCCTTTCTTCCACCACCTCAGCCACCTCATCACCTCATCATTGGTCTATTTTGGCCCATCTGGCACATAATGTAGCGACCACTTATTGCCTTGGTCTCTTTGATCGTAACAATAACATTGCCATGTTGATCACTTTTTTCACCACCTCATGCATACCAAACCTACTTGTGTCTTTTTGGGAGAACTTACTACCTTAGATACCCATGACACTTTACCCGTTTATGTTTTCCCTGGGATCACTTCCTACCTTGGATACCCACTGAAAACACAAAAATTGCTTAGGAGACTTATGTTTATGAGTGTTCCCAGCCACCACGCCTATAAGCAGCCACATGGTTCACTTGTCACTTGTCCTTCTTAGCATCAACCCTTATTTTTACCAACATTGGTAAATATAGTATTTGCATGATCTTGGCTATCACACCTTTTTTGTTGCATTATTTGAACAAGTTTGCATCTTAAATGCCTAACCTCATGTCACTACCTCATGACTCACCATATACCACTTATCAAACCCATACCCACTTTAGATTCACCTCACCGAATCCCAGTATGAGGGGTAACACCTCCTCCCACTCTTAGGGCAACTAGACCCTTGACTCATACTCCATTTTTTATAGCTTGTTCATGCAAGCTGCACAACAAAAAAGGGCAAAATGTAGACACTAGAAAACTATACACCTACAATTCCAAAAGTTAAAAAACCCCCCTTGGGACCAACCTACACCTATTGGGCCTAAACCAACCAATCTGCACTCAATTACACCTAGATGAGTAACCCTAACCTTTAGGACCCTATTCTTGTGGACCCTGACCATCAACGGTCAGCCTTGGGAACCCCTAACCATCGATGATTAGGATCCACCTTTCAGCCAAGAGCATGCGATCTCCACCGACCCTTATCTAAATATAACCTTGTCTAATTTGTGTTATGAGCCTTTGCATGGACAAATTATATTTAGATGTCCTAATTACACATTTAATTCCACCTTTTTCTTGTGCCTATAAGAGAAAGAGGCCTGGGAGGTCAAATCCATCTGCAATTATTATCAAGACCTCATATATTTAGGAGTTTCATTTGCAATTCAAGTAGCTTGTTATTCAGATATTTATTCATTAGTAATCATCTTCAACTAGCTCTAGAACTTTACTAAGCTATCAATTATCAACCATAAGCCAAGTATATTACTCTTGTTTTAAGTTTTAGCTATCTTGTTTTAATAATTTTACAACTCCAAACACCCCATCTCTATTGAGCATCCCTTGACCATTCTCAACCACCTGAGTACCAAACCTTTACCTTTGATACCTTTGAGGCTCTCTCTACCCCTCACAACCATTAACCAACCTCCAACAACCTATAGAACCTTTCTATAACTGACCCATAACCTATTCTATCCAAAATCAATAAGTTGTGAAAAACCCATAATCAACCATCGATGGTCATCCTAACCACTAATGGTCACCTTCACCTTCAATCCTAACCATCGATGGTTAGCCTAACCATCGATGGTCATTGTGTAAAACTAGACACTCAAAATTAGCAAACAAAAACCACTTCTCAACCAAAACCCTATTTTCTTGACTTTTGTCATAATACAGACCAGAAACAATACCCTAACCATACTTGGACTATATTTTGGACAATTTGGCACTCAACTTAATGTTATATTATTAATCTAAGAATTTATTCTAAATAGTATTTATTTCACCTAAATTAAGTACTTTCATGTATGTTATGCAACCTTCTTTTATCGACATTAATTTATCTTAAAAGGTGGATTGACGACCTCCAAAAAAGTCATGTACTTCTTGGATCTAGCTTGATAGGCAATCCACCTTCCTACCTAACTAATCAACCATTTCTTTTATGCTTTATTATTTACAGGTCTTTCTCCCAAGTCAAAGAGGAGCTCTTCACAGTAGTTTTATTCAATGCACACACAAAAAAATAGGTTTTTCAACCATACCCACATCGACTTTCTTTTCTCTCTGTCTTATAACTAAAGCTAAAAATTTACATGAAACACTTAGGTTATTTTGGATGATTCACTAAATAAAGTAATCATGTGATTGCAAAGATAAAAATATATAAGGACACCTACATATTAGGTAGATAAGGCTAAATTACATCATTGTCCTCTCCAAATATTATTTTATGTGTTGAGTATGCCCTGATCTAAAATCTTGAGTTGGTTCTCCCTTGTGTGTACCTGTCTTGTTTTTGTATGGACCTTGGATGGGTATGTAGAAGGCCTATAAAATTAAAACCCTTATTCTTAAATATACACAAAATGGATATTAAATTTAAAAATGGAGATTTATGGGAATGAGAATTGTTGAACTACCTTTAGAAACCCCAATGTAACTAAGTGTTGCCTTCATAGTCCAAATGGACCTCATGTCATCGTAGTTCTCCCTCCTAGTTGTGTGTGTGCAATCATGGATGTAATACTATATGATTATTTTCCTATTAATACTCTTGGTAAAATTAATTCAAATTATGTATTTTTACTTATAATATTTAGATAAATTTATTATTGAACATGTATATAAATTTTGTATAGATTTTGAACATTGAGAGTAAGTTTTCTTTCATTTTTCAAAACATTTATTTATATATACCTTTGTATTATAGTTTAGGGGTGAAATAGCATGTGAAGGTTTAGACCAAAAATACCAATGATTATAAAAAATACCGTTAATAATATAGAAACTTAGAAGACTTAAACAAGTTATGTTGGGATAGGTCCACACTACATGATAGGCACACAATGTGCTCATGTCTGAGTAGTGTAGATTTGTCAAAAAGACACAAAATGAAGGTACAAAGATACAAATAGATTATAAGAATCCCAAATATATAATAAAAAATACAAAATAATTACATACATAGACTTTTGACAAGACAATCAAGATAAAGAGGAACACGATACACTAATGAGTTACTCATTTGTCAACAATGATCTAGATAAATAATATTATGTAAAAGTGTGTATTTAGTTTGATCTTGTGCCACCCCCTATTGGCCCCTAAATTTTGGCTAAGATTTGTCCCATTTTTCATGAGACTAGCATGTCATGGAAGGACCATGGTGTGGGAAGACCATGGTGCATTACAGACAAGCGCAAAAGCATTGTGGTGTGGAAAGTAGTGGGCACGAAAGGACCCATTTAGAAGAGAATAAGACATGAGGAAATTGAGAACATAGGACTTGGAATGGAAGTGGAATATTAGGGGAACACATGGGAAGTGGGAAGTAGTTGGAAGAACATTTCAAATGGGATACTCTGACCTTATTGATAGGTCTTGCACTAGCCTGCAATAAGAGGAACACATGAAAGAAAAGATATAGCATAGAGTGAGGATATCTGGGGTACAGAGGCCTAGATCTTTAGCAAGAAATGATTGTTAAGTACTATGACTCTCAGTCTGTTGAGAGCTCATTGGCCCCCTATACATGCCATTAAGAATTGTAAACACTTGGTCAGGGAAAAATTAGTATAAATACCCATGTTGTAAAGTATTGTAGGGATGATAGATGGATGAATTTTGTAGTGTTATTGTAGAAAATCTTTAAGATTAATAAATGATATATTTTTGCATCAATTTGTGTTACTATCAGTAATGGTAGGAACTATGTTTAAAATCTTTATGTAAAATAAACTAGATCTCATTTTCTTTTCTAGGCACTTAATTATAAGAAAGAAGATGACTATAATCTGTATGATAATGCTAATCAAATATATAAATCATAGGATTTAAGTAGTAAGTTTATGCTTTTACATAATACTTTTTGAACTGATGAATATAAATAAGTTATCCAAACTATGCTAAAAACCCTACAAGATCTGGTCTTTTTTTGTGTGATTTAGGTGAGTACACAAGACCCAAGTCTTACATGAAAGGGCCAATGTGCTAGCACATTGGGTTAGACTTCTATGCTAGAGCTAGACTTACTAAAAGAGCCTAACATTTTATTTCCATTATCATGACCTAAATCACTTGAAACACAGTCATGGAAGATGTTTGAGATAATTACTCTTGAGAATATAGAAGAATGGGTTCACAGTGTTGAAGATAATTTTTTCATTCCATATCTTGAGTCAGGAATATTTGCACAATAGTGGGTAGAGAAGAATCTATATAGTCCATTATATGAAACCTTCTTTTCAGAGGTCCCAGTTCTTTTACATACTTGGTTGATAGCATATTCTCAAGGATGATCAAGGAATCTTGGAAGGAGGTAGTCTTGGATGATACAACGGCAAAGGGATTTAGCATGACTTGGAGCCCTATGGACATAAGCAATAAATTTTTTGCGGAAAGGATTTTTAAATAGATACATTCTATAGTACGTTGTGACCACCTATTCATGCCCTGAAGAAGCCAAGTTCTAATTCCTTTGAGAGCCATGGGGTCCCTATCTTAAGCTTTTTTCTTTCAAAATTAAGAATTTATTTATTGACCTTGGACTAGAAAATTTACTAATGGAGAAATAAATCTTCTTGTTTATGAGACACACATTTTAAAGGGGAGAATAGGGGTTGATAGAATATTGTGGGTTCAAAATGGTAGCCAGATAGTGTGCATTATGGAAATGGAAGTATGATGAATCTCATCAAATAATTATGGGAGTTAGTAGTGTGAGAAGAGACTGGGAGAACTCAAGGAGTGAGCCACAAAAAATCAAAAACACACAAGGATCCCATCACTTTCAAGTTGTGTTTTATGCCTCTTCTATCCTATGAAGGAAAAAAAATTGGATGGTAGGAACTGAGGAACCAAGTCTGAGCCAACTGGGCTCCCCTACCATAGTGCACACTCATGCTTTTGAGTTAGATGAAGTACACATTCAAAATTAGGATAAAGATACTTTGGAGTCAAAAGCTGAACTGGTAAGGGATACTAAAACTAAGCCATTTGATGCTCATTTAGATTTAACACTATTTTTCCCTCTTCAAGATAATTCTATGGCATAACTTGGGATGCCTGAGGGACCTAGTCTTTAAGGATAGAGTATAGACCCACACTTGATTAACCAACCGACTACTATACCCCATACCACAAGCACTATTGTTAGCAACAATGGAAGAGGACTAGAATGACACAGAAGGAAGTGGACTCCATCCTCAAGGGATTAGAACCAAAGGTTCCTAGAAACCACTCATTCAAACACCTCAACCAACTATGGTATACTATGAGATGACATTACACTTACCTAAATACTGAGGGGTGGAGAATGCAACTAAGCATGTCCATAAATAAGAATTTATTTAGAGGGTTTGAGGCATCACATCTTCTAAACATAAGGCCACATAGTTTGTAACTATGAATTTAGAGCATGTGCACAAGTGGTAGCAAAATTTTGACCCTCAGCAAGTGGTGGTCAACTTTGATCAACTCAAAATAACTTTCCTTCAAAAAACATTCTTGAATTTGACTAGTAGAGTATAGCAGTGTTTAAGGGCATAAAGTAAGGACTTATAGAGAGCATACATGAGTATGATGCAAGGCTTAACACCTTATTTTATAAACTATCATTTGAAATTAATGCTTCATATCATGTAAAATGGTTTGTGGCAAGATTTTTACTACCCTTTCAGTGAACCTTGTCATAACGAACCTTTACTAGCCCATGCAAGGCTTTAGAAGTTGTTCTTCATGCTAGAGTGGTTAGAAGCATTGACATCAGGATTTGTCCCTTTATGAAGGCCTAGATAGCCTTAATGAAATCATAGCTTAAAAATTTAATGACCAATAATTCACATGAAACATACAATGGTGTTTGGTGCATAGATTATGAATCTAAAAAACATATATGGAGAAACTATTTGTACAAGAACATCCATGCAATACTTAGACAAATATATGAAATATGTCATGAGGACCATGATGTGTATTTTTGTCCTATTCTGCAATGATTTACACAAAATAAAGTATTTAACTATTACAAAATATGTGATGTTTATACTCATGACACTAATGACTACCGATTGATTGGTGATATTCATGAAGCTTGAGTGCATGAAACATGCCAAACCTCCATTGAAAATAATTAGGACAATGGTGTTTACTGAGGATGAGGGAGAGGGAAAGGATGAGGAGGAGGATGTTTTCCACCCAATACCTACTATAAGTGTGGGTCTCCAGACCACTATCAATAGGATTGCTTAGATTAGTCGATGTGTGCTTACTATAAAAAAGACCATAGACTATAAGAGTGTCCTAATTTATATGCATCTATTACCAAGAAACAAAATGAAAAGGGTGCCAGAATGATTCTATTTAATAAACCATAGTGTCATGCATGCCAAACCATACTAGTTAAATAGCTCAACATTACCACTCACAATGGGTGATAGACCCAGTTGACAATTAATATGATCAAGAAGGTACAATGGGAAGAACCATGAGCTATAAAGTACCCTAATATTTAGAAACAAAAGGATGTATTCTAGGATACTATGGCACTCATATGATTAATTCAAGGTGAGATTAAATTCCTTAGAGATAATGACATAATACAATATATTATTGTGCAAAGGGAAGTTAAACTTTGACTTGTGGCATGGAATGACTTCCATGAACTATGTAAGCATATACTGGATGAGGATATTATCCCACAACTCAGCACTTGGCTTAAGATTCAATCCCTAATACTAAATGAGGTTTACCCTCACATCATTAGGCAAAGTGAATACCCCTATTTAAATCATGCTTGATGATAGGACACTCCTAGTTCCTCTATCCCCTAGAGGATAGAGAAATATTAGTTAATGCTACCATCGATGGATGGGTCATTTGAGACATACTAGTAGATACCGATGTAGACTTCCATGTAATCACTGAGGATTCTTGGTGAAAAATGTATAGTCCAATGTTATATCCTTCACTCATGTCTTATTCATGGAAAATAAGACTCACATGCACCCTATTGTCTCCTTAAGAACACAATGGTTGACATACCTAGAGTACCATTCAAAGTAGATTTTGAGGTTCTAGAGCTAGCTGAAGTTGATGATTACCTAGCTCTATTTGGAACACCTTGGTGCTATGAGAATAATTTATACCTAAGCTTCAAGAATCTATACATTAGTTTTTAAAACATTGATCATCATGTTGTAATCCCACTATATCAAACACAAGGACCCCCTTATATAGAGCCTATCAATGTTGAGGAGGATATCAACCACATAGATAATGTCATTACTAAAAGTGAGGAATAACATAATCCCACCATAGATGTTATTCTTTGATGGATAGATAACTAGTATATTTTTGATACTACAAGCAATGCTTGTAAATGTTAGGCCCTTGGTAACTTTGATCTCATTGGGAGGATGTGTAGCATTGTCAATAGTCAAGAGAACTTCCCATGTTAGCTTCCTAAACATCAAAAGTTTATTTATCTTACTAGGTTAGCAATGAGAGGGCCACTAGTAGGACCACCAATAGAAAGATTTGGTGAAGCCCCATGGTTCCAAGGACAAATCGAGGTACATGATTTTATCCAACACCTCAAATAATTTTATGACATCGAAAATGATTAGATGAGGTCATTAGATCACCTTTTTTATGGTACCACCATAAGATGGTGGCATACCCATAAAAATCACCTTTTTTACTAGGATCAAGTAAATTCTAATCTACATCATAGATTCCATTATGATAATAAGTTTATGGGAACAATCATTTATAGTGGCATGTAGGCACCTGAACCTCACATTGAAACTTGTGAGACAATATGGAGAAATGAGGAAACATACTTACCATAGTACCTATGGGTGCATGCATTCTATGGAAATTTATGCATATGGGCACATGCATGGTATATTTTTGAAGAGTGACACATGGGTACAAGGTTTTAGTATTTACTAAAGGAGAGCATGATCTAGACACTCTCCTATTCATCACTAAGGATGGACTTGTGCCTCACTCTCCAAGCCATTCGTGAAGTAGTTCTCAAAGACCCAAGACCCATGGAGGACCACCTAAGGAATATCCATTAGGAACCTGAGGAACCTTTATATTTATTCAATTATCCTTCAACACACTAAGTTCATATGCCTACACTAGTTTATGATGAAGACCGACATGAAGAGATTCACCTAGGAAAATAAAAGCTTGTCTTCCAAGTAGATGAAGGAGAAGGATCCACTCAACTTGGCCATTATCCAACCATCTATATATTCATACAAAAGTTGGAATAAGAACTATTTAGGACACAATTACCAATATGGATAACTCCTACCATGGGCCTTTTTAGACTATTCATCACAACATCATCTCAAACCAAGAACCAAAGATGGCCACAATAGGAAATTATTAGACTAACACAGAGATTCGAAAAATATTTGATTTGCTAAAATAATATCAAGATGTCTTCCCAATGAACTAGAGTAAAATTAAGAGATTCCACCTGCCCTTGTGGAAAATGCACATCAAGCTAGTTGACAGTGCTCGACTAGTGAAAAAATACACATATAAGATGAATCTTAATCTCTAAGAATACATTAAAGAGGAGATTGATAGTATGTTATACACTAGAGTAATCACTCCCATTGTTGAATCTAAGTGGGTTAGTCCCATGGTGATTAGTATCAAAAAGGATGGATACACCCATATCTATGTGGACTACTAAGTGCTCAACGCATCCTATTTGATAGATCCCTTTCTAACACCATTCACAAAGGAAATACTAGTATTACATGGATAGATCTATCATTGGATTTAATTGTTTTAGGAATTCCAATTTTCAATTATAGTGAAACCTAGAAAGGCAAACTATGGACTTGACCACCTATCTTGGATCGAGATCGAAGAACCACCATGTGCCATAGAAGATGATCTTCTTGATGTACAACTCTTCCATGTAACATGGGTGCCTAAAGGGCTGGAAGATATCATTACAAAAACTTTGGTCACTGGCTCCATGCCTGAATCTCTCACCTCACAAGAAAAAAATAACTTGTGGTTTGCACCACACCTTTCCATCTCATAGTAGGTGATCTTTACAAAATAGACCATGATGAAGTCATTAGACATTATGTAATGAAACATGATCACATTGAGGTACTTTGAGAAGTCCATGAGGGTATTATTGGAGGTCATTATGCTTGAGATTCTACCACACAAAAGGTTCTACTAGCTAGACTATGGTGGCCAACTCTATTCCAAGATGCTAAAGCATATGTTAGGCAATGTGAAATTTGTTAGTGTGTAGGAAAACCTAACAGATGATATGCCTTTATGACCCATCCCTTCTTAGGAACCCTTTGAAAATTTGTAAATTGATTTTTTTTTGTCCCATCACTCTAATGGGATGATGAACAGGTTCTTGATATATTATTGTAGTAATTGACTACATTACATGTTAGGTTGATGTTACGCCAACGAAAGATTATACTTCTATTACTGATGCCCAATTCATCTAGAATAACATAATAAATTGATTTGGGTGTCCCTTAAGTTTCACTAGTGATCATGGTACCCACTTTTTAAATGAGACAATCTACATCTTATTGGTTGAGTTTACGATCATGCACCATAAAATAACACCATATCACCTGCAAGCCAATAAAACTGCTGAGGCTTTTAATAAGATTTTAGGTACCACTTAACTAAAATATGAAATTTTTTCCACACTGATTGGGATAATATGGCATCTGTAATTGATCTAGACAACTATTCAGATGACAATTCGGGTGATGGGTCCACCCCATTTGATGGCAGAACTTCTAGGAGCCATAACTTTTACACCATAGCTCCAATTGACTCACCGTTTGAACCGTTAGAAAGCTAATAATAATGGGAACATTTTGAGATGGCATGGATCTCTGCTCGATGAATTTTGACCCCATAAAACCCAATGGAAGTGTCCTAAATTTTAATTTTAGTAGTGCAGTCTAAAAATAGTAAGTTTCTAAAAATAGTAATTCCTCGAATTCTGTATTATTGTAAATCATGGAAGTCAAACCAATTCATCTACCTCAAGATTGGTGACCTTCCATATCCTCCCCACACCTTCAAAACATGTATAAATGAAGATGTAACCCGAAATATAAATCAAACATCTCTTCTCAGAGATAAGCATATGTTTGGGTCTGCGATTTTGATAAATAAAACATCTCTTTTCAGATATAGCATTATTTGAATTGTGTTGTTCTTATTTTATGAATTATCTTTAAACCAAAGCTTTCAAATTTTGGATCAGTAATACTATGGGCTTACCAAACTACCTACAAGTGCCTCAACAAAAGTATGCCATTTAACTTGGTGTATGGAAAAAAAATAGTATTGCCAATAGAGTTCTTGGTGTTATCGCTCTGTATAGAACATGTAGGATAACTAGATGAAGAATCATCCTTAAAACATGATTATATACTTTAATTCAATTATATTAGACCTATCTTTTGGCTCATTAGAGCTAGGATGTAGAAAAATGAAAATAGAAGGCATGGCATGATCGTCATATAAAGAACACAATATTTTCTCTAAGAATCAAGGTCTTTTTATATGACTCTAAGTTTGCACTCTACCCTATAAAGCTTCACATCAATTGGGATGGCCCATTTATAATACATAGAATTTGACCTACCAGAGCATGTCATTTACAAAGGATGGATGGTCAGTTCCCTCTTGGGTACTATAATAGAAGCTAGCTTAGGCCGTATTTCACTTTGGACTAGCTGATTTTCTTAGAATCAATAAAGTTTATGCCATTAGTTTAGTTTTTTCTTTCTTTCACTAAAAATTTTACCTTTGATACATGCCATTTTCCATTCCTATAATTTTTTTTCTAAGTATTTTTTCTTTTCATGGAGGACCATGACATGTTTTAGTGTGGGGTAAGAAGTTAGGTTCAAAAAGGCAAATATGAAAAGAACAAAAGTTTCTTAGGCATGTGATTTATATAGGAATGCAAGTTATTAAGGGTGCACAAGGTAGTAAAGGCATGTGAGCTATTTAAGGTACAAAGGGAGAAGGTTCCCACCACAAGTTAGAAATTTGAAAAAGATAATTGTCCCCCACCTCACAAAAAGCATAGGACATAACTATCATTCACTTCAAATAAAGGCACAAGATAAAATGTGCCATTAATGCAAACATAATAATTGTGTGAGTAAATTATTCCAATGACATGATGTGATAATACCATTAAGGCATTAATTACGAAAGTCAAGGATCTAAACATGGCAGCCATTATAAGATATGTATTAAATGTCAGGAAGTGATGGGTGATGGAGGGGAATTAATGAAGGTAAAACTCCCTTAGAGCCTATAAATAGGCAAGTAAAATTCATTTCACACTTTACTTTGAGTTCAACTTTGAATTAATAGAGATGATATCAAGTGATTACTAGAGTCGAGATCAAGTGACCACCAGAGCTAAGACAATCAAATCCTAAGCAAAGTAAAGAGTTTTTATATCCTTAGCAAACTATGTAGGTCATTACCTAGTTGATAAGAGAGTTTCCAAGTTTGGTTCATTGGGAAAAGTGGTATTTTTAGAATTTATAGGTTAGATGTCCACCATTAAAAGGTTACTTAAGCTAAAAAATCTGAAGCATTATTCTACAAACATGTATTCCTTTAGAAACATTGGATGGGTATGCATTAACCTTTGAGATCCTTGAAGGGTAATGAACCCTAAGAAAAGGCTAAGAGACTTGATACCTTATCAACCGAAGAGGTAAGATAAAAGGACTGGGTTCCCATTAGGGAAGAGACTCTAGAGAAACAAGCGCAATGCCTAAAAGAACAAGTATAGAGCCTAGAAGGAGAAGTGGAACAATGTGAAAAATAAGAGAAGGAATGGATGGTGCAGAAAGGAAAGAAAATGCAGATGTCTATGGTGTAAAATGTCTAATTTTCCCAACCCCCATATTTATTTATTGAAGAGATGCAATACCTAGATTTAGTATTGTGCATGGATAACTAGGTCTCTAAGGTCTTAAATTCTATTATTTTTTATTACAATCACCACCAACTTGGGAATAAGGTTAAGCTCTAAAATTATTATCATGTGGAGACAACCAATAATAAGAAAAAACTATTTTATGACCTCACCATATTTAACCAGCTAGATGCTATAGGATTTTCTAGATTTTCAACTTGCCCTATTTTGGTAAGCCCATGAAAGTAGTTCAATTCCTCTTTTTCACAACTATGAAGACTACATCTACTTCACAGGGCACAACATGAAGATTACTGTAGAAAGAATCAAAAAGATCATGGGATTATAATGTTTGGGAGTAAGTGTTATTAATTATTTAGCCAACACTAAAGAGATATAGAAGACTACCATGGTGCTGATGTATCAAAAGTAGGGGCATGCTATACACATCAAGAACATGCAATATCCCACCCTCTAATTTATGGTTCAGATCATCTCAACCAATATCAGAGGGACCGATTGATGGAAATATGTGGACATTGTGCACCTCTACATCACTCATCAAGTCTCATAAGGGTTGAAGTATAACTGGGCTATGTACTTTGCCTATAAGATCATTGAAGATGTAAAAAGGGCTCATCGGGAGCTAAAGTACAGGTTTTCATGGGGGGTGATTCTCTTTTTATTGGTTTTTGATGAAACTGGTGTGTCAAACTATGTTTTGGAGAACTAAAGTGGGCGTACCCTCCAACACATAGGTCCCCTGATGAGCACTATAAGGCATTCACTTGCCCTATACACATCACCCCATATTACAAGATTAATATGAAGTACTAGTTCAATGGGATGAAGGTGGAATTCTGGGATGATTGGCACATCCCCAAGGACATAACCCCTTTAGCTATAGAATAGGCATAGTTTACTATAAAACAACACTTCTCCCTCATGTGGATCTGAATAAATCTATCTAAAGATCTTTTAGCATGGCTTAAGCTACCTTATGCCTTCTTTATGTGGTACTTCATAGACTCTATCAATTGAATATTTGATTTTTAATGCATCATTTTTCAATCTAAGAGGATAGACATGGAGATTCACACTCTCTAAAAACTATATGTGTATCCAGGCAAGAAGGCCTTCATGGAGAGGATGGAGACAGACTTGACCAATATGCAGGTCAAGCAAAATTTGGTCAAGGAGCATATTTATAGGTTTTCTACATGCTTTACCCCTGCAAGAACCCATAGGGTGGATAACCTAAGGAAAAAATACCTCTATCATTTCCTTTGAATAAGAAGAAGTGATTAGATGTGGGCACAAGTATAACTAGGTAACAATCCCCCCAAAAGTAGCAAAAGACTATATAGGTACATCACTCTAGACCTACATCTTCCCATCCCTTTACACATCCTTCACCTCCACCTCACCCTTCACCTTCACCACCTCATCCATATCCATCCCATCCCCACACTTATCCATCTCCTCCCCACACTTCTCCATCTCCTCCCCACAGTTATACATCTCCTTCACACTCTACGCCTCTACACACTTTGATTCCTCAACCTTCATCTCCTTAACCCACTCCCCCTATTTATCCTCAACCTTCTCCACCTCCACCTCCACCTTCTCCACCCCCACCTTCTTTACCTCCACCATCTCTACCAAGTACTATTTTAAGAGCTTCTCACTAGCATCTCCTAAGGCAAGCACTCTAACTAGACATTCTTGAGGTACAAGTTCATAGCTAGAGTTTGAATTCTAAGAGAACTCCCTCCCTCATGTGGGAGGATAATTCTACCTTTGATGACTCCCTACTTGATTTTGGATCACCATAAAATGAGGGGGATGGTTAAGAATAAATTGAGATGGTCAAGGATGGCCATAAAGAGGTTGACCTTGAATGAGACCCTAATAAGGTGAAGGGGTTGGTTAAGACTTCTAAGAGACATGATAAAGATACAACTATAAATAAATATGATTTTTATTAGTTTGGCATGTAGGTAAATGTGCTCTATCTTTGGCCACACTTTCTCCCCAAGGAGGAACCTCTCAAAATGAGGAAGTAAGTACCCTTCCTCTTTGACATGTATAATGAAGAGCACAAGTTTGAATTCCTATAGAAAAATATTTCTTTGGGCCCAAATGATGTAGTGATATTGAAACTACTGTGGGTATATCCCCAAAAGATCTCCCCTCTTCTATCAAGCACTACATTTTTGAAGTTGGGCATGGAAATAATGTACCAGAATATTTTATTAGATTCTAATGTATGCACGATTGAATATAAACATGCCATATTTATAGGCATGTACAATAAAGAAGTTACAGAGAAGCAAACACTTATCAAGGAAGTGGCCATAGTAAAACAATAGCTCAAAGAGGCCACAAAGGCAAAAGTAAGGGTCTTAAACCTTTACAAGGCAATTTTGAATAAAGACTCAACACTATAAGATGAATTAGACCTTGATGGGGATGCCATAGGAAATTTGAAGACCCTAGTGGAACTATTGCTCAATAAATTCAAGGAGTAACCCATGCTGAGAGATGGGGGATTAAAATTAATTGAATAGTTTACCATGTCCATTGACATCTACAAACATACTTTAAAGATATTTGGGGAAGTTATACCCATTTTTATGGCATTTTTGTGTGGATCATGTGCCCTAATATAGTCTTGGAGGCTTGAATCCAAGTTGAAAAAGACCTAAGGCAACACTCAGCTCATGTTACACTCTTAATAAAAGATTGCACCGAGTGCACCAAAACATTTATAGATGTAAGCACGATGGAGGATGCCATTAATAAACATCATTAATATCTAAATGCAAGTTTTTAAGCCCTCTAAGGATAGGTTGACAAGGAGGTCTCTATACTCAAATATGTCCAAAAGGATGCCATCACAACCCTAGATGAATATGTCAAGAAGACTAGTGAGACTCTGACCCAACTTGAGGAGATAAAATCATCAAAGGAGCTTATAGAAAGAATAACTATGAAGGTTATCAAGGCATTATCCCATTGGGACAATATGAAGAAGGAGCTTGAGCAAAAGGGGTTTGAAATTTTGGAGGATACTAGAGTGACTTAGTCCAGGATGAACTAAGAGCATAGTGTGGGGTAATATTGGCCCCTAAATTTTAGTTGAATTATCCCATTTTTGTGTAAGATCGACATGACGTAGAAGGATCATGGCATAGGAAGACCATGGCACATAGCAAATAGGCACAAAATCACCATAGCACAAAACCTACTAGGCATAAAAGGGAAATAATGTAGAAGGACCAATGTGAGAGGACCCAATCAAAGGAGGACAAGTCCAAAGGAACCTAAGAACATAAGACTCAGAATAGAAGCAAAAGATTAGGAGAACACATGGAAATTGAGAAGCAATTGGAATAATGGTTCAAACTAGACACTCCAACCTTATTGATAGGAGGTCTTACACTAGCCCATAATAAGAGGAACACATGGCAACAAAGATATAACATAGAACAAGGATATAGGGGGCATAGAGGCCTAAATATTTAAGAAGAACTGATTGTTAAGCACCATGACTCTTAATCTGTTGAGATTTATTTGGCCACCTATACATGCCATTAAGAATTTTAAACACTTAGTTAATGAAAAACAAGTACAAATACCCTTATTGTAAAGCATTGTAGTGATGATAGATAGACGACTTTTGTAGTGTTATTATGGCAAATCTTTAATCTTAATATATGATAGATTGTTACATCAATTTATGTTAATATCAGTGATGGTAGGAAATGTGTTTAAACTCTTTATGTGAAAGAAATCAGATCTCATTTTCTTTTCTAGGCACTTAATTCTAAGTAAGAAGATGACTATAATTTACATGATAATGCTAATCAAATATAAAACTCATAGGATTAAAGTATTAAATTTATGATTTCACATAATACTTATTTAATTTTTGAGTATGAACAAGTTATCCAAATTGTGATACAAAACCTATGGGAACCAATAATTTACCATGCACTTCGGGTGAGCATGCAAGACCCAAGTATTATATTAAAGGGCCAACATGCTAGTAGTTTAGGTTAGACTTCTACACCAGAGCTAGACTGTAGTATCCCCTTTTTAGGGTCCCCTTTTTTTAGACAAAGCTCTGATACCACTGTAATATCCCCAATTTCCCCTCAAATCTGAAACTAGATATTTTCCTGACTATTTCTCTGTATTTTGCTTTTGCATGAAATAAGATATGATTTTGCAAGATAATTTCAGATAAACAAATAAACCACAGTAATCTCTTAACTGGAAAATCACTACTCTTATTATTCTTCAGAATGATTACAATAATGAATCTCTGGCATGCATATAAAGTAATACAAATCTCATCTCAAAACCTGATCTTTGCAAATCGGGAATGGCTCTTAGGTTGCTGTGTCGACACACAGTCACCGACGTCAGTTATACTACCATCATCAGTTGATAGACTGCCAACGTCAATCTCTGTCAGTCAGCCACTCTGTTGATGTCGGTCTCTAGTCAGCCGATGTCGGTCTCTGTGTCCTCTATGGCACTGTTCTGGCTTGCTGCCGAATGGTATGAAATTGTACAAAATTATACAAATTTTGTACATAAGCAAGATAATATGTGGTGCCCTATATTCTGGGTCCCTGATCTCAAGATATTCTATCTAAATAATTTATTGAATAAAAAACCTAATGAAATAAATACCTAAAATACCTGTGATAACTTCTATGTGAAGTTCTCTCAAACCTGTAAACCTCTGTGATAGCTTCTAGATGAAGTTATCTCTCAAATTGGCAATAGATCGGCTAATATCTCATAACCTCTAAATCACACACACTGAAGAGTGGATGTTCTCCAATGCAAATGGAATCTTGGAGCCCTTGGCTCAGTATTCTCAGGGAAAACCCTTAGCAAAATATGTCTTCAAATCAATAATCAATTCATTCATAATTCAAACTCTCTCCCATGAGAAACCCTTATACCCTCAAAAGATGTGCTTGCCCTAATTAGGGTTTCTTAAATTATAATTAGGGTTTCTTAATTAAAAATAGGCCAAAGAATTAATATTTGATTAAATCAATCAAATATTAATATCTCCCTCAATACATGTCGGATCCTCAAACCGACTGAAGCTAGTGAATCAGGGAGTGATTCTACACATGACCATACCAAAATAAGGGTGCTCTGCTGCATGTCAAATATCCCTAAATAATGGGAGCTCAAGCAAATGTGTCCAAAAGAGCCCAAATGAAATCCAACTGTAGGAATTTTTCTAATCAAAGCCAAGACAATCTCCATCATGACCCTCTATTCACCCTATTAGCCTATTAGGGTCACATAATAGTCTAACCATCAACTCTAATGATGTCCACTAACAAAGGGGACATGACAATCTACCCCTCCTAAAATTTCTTGACCCCAAGCAATCACAAAACAATAAACCACTCGATCCACTTGGATCCCAAATGTAGTCATGATCTACACCATGATCAATCAACGCACACTCCTGCAATATCCTCTGAAATAGAACAAAGAGGAATCCATGATCAAACTGGTGAATGTAACTCAACCAAACTCCAAGATCACAAATACCATATACACCTTCCACCATGCTATGCGGAAGGCACACTCCAACTCTGCAACAACTCCCAAATGGGACTATGCCAAGTGTGGAGAATCCACACACTATACCTCTACTATACTCAACATCACTGAACTAGGAATCAGCAGATGGCTCCAATCTCTGACTCTGAGTGGCTATGGGCTGGATAAGACCTTGTGCAATCTGCTCAACAAACCCCACCTCAACATCCCTGTAAGGTAGCATAGTAGAAAGGGTCACTAAAATCTCCCCACCCAATCTGCTAATAGCACTAGTACCTCAGAGGAGAACACCTTCTGTCACTTTATGCGAGTCTAGATGAACACCTGCACTATCCAGCAAATACTCCATGAATGATTCAGTGCAGTAAAAATTATATGAGGAAGTATCAACATACTCCCTCGCACACCACAACTGATCCCTCTTTAAAGGTAGCTCAACCAACTGTACCACATTGTAAACTGTGTGAGAAGAATCAATTTGGAGACTTGACTCCCTTAGTATCCCAAACTCATCAGGACCAAGTACTCTCAAATCCTGATCATGTGTGTTAGTCTCAACAACATGCTCCTCAGCAACAACTATAGGAACATACTCACCACCAACCACGTCAATATACCAATGAACTGGGTCTAGGCTTGGTGAAGACCACAAATGCTCTAACTCCATGGTCACCTCAGTCAAATGAAACTGTGACTCCTCATAAGCCAACTGCGTACTCTCAAGAATCTCAAAAGTCACCTCTAGCTGCTGAGTAAGCTCACTCACCTTATCTTCCTTGACCAATAATGCATCATATGTTGTGTTGCCCCACTCCATAAGATAATCTCAGTTGGCTACCAACTGCATATAATCATGTCTCAGAATCTGGATAGCCTCCCATAAAGAGTGTATCTCTATCAAGGACAAATAACTGCCTCCCCACTCAATGCTAGTAGGAGAACCCCATCCATAAACTGCTAACAACTGATGAGCAGCATTAAAATGCTTGCAAACGGTAGCAATGTCTCACTCACTAACTCTCAGCTGACTAGACACATGATGGCACTAGCCAGATTATCTCCTACAATCCTCCTCTGATGCACGGTCCAAAAGAGTAGACTCAGAATCACTGATCTCTGGAGTACTACCATCCATACTCTGTGAATCAACTCCAAAGATCATATCAACATTAAGAGTATCAAAAACTGTAGCATCACTGTCTAACTCCTCCATATCGAAAGAAACTGCTGGTGAAACTAAGTCCTCAAAACTATCCACTACATTCTCCTGGGTGTCATCTGTAATAAACCGATCTTGGGACTCTTCTACACTCTCTAAATCTGAAGTGTGAATGCTGGACATACTCATATCATCATCAACATGTGACCTATCTATAAAATAAAGTTGAGTCCTTGCCACATGCGCTAACTCCTGATCTAAACTCACCTCAAGACCATCAACACTCAGTGTACTAACATCTAAGTACACCTCCACCCTCTGAATGCAAGCATCGGACTCATCCTCATCATCACCATCTCCATCTCTTGCATCCTCTACAACTAACTGAGAGTCTAAATCCTCATGACAAAGCTCATCCATATGTCTCTCAGAATCGTGGAGAGCCAACTGAGTACACACCAAGGAACTCTGAGTATCCTCTAGCTCATGAGAAAACCGGTCAACCTCCTCTTCCTTCTTGTTTTGTGATGTGGACCCTTTAAAAAAAGATGTCATATGTCATACTAATTTGGCTTCAAATGTAGGATCTAAAATAATTTCATTCATCCTCTTCTGGTTTTTAGCCAACATTTTCAAACTTTGTTTCAGCTTCTTCATATCCTTGTCCCCCTGTTTTTGAGTACTGGAAGTACCCATGATTTACTAACCAATTCAATGTCTAATCTACCCAACAAGATGGCAAAATTTAGCTCTAATACCACTGTAGTATCCCCTTTTTGGGGTCCCCTTTTTTTAGACAAAGATCTAATACCATTGTAATATCCCCAATTTCCCCTCAAATCTGAAACTAGATATTTTCCTGACTATTTCTCGGTATTTTGCTTTTACATGAAATAAGATATGATTTTGCAAGATAATTTTAGATAAAAAAATAAACCATAGTAATCTCTTAACTATAAAATCACTACTCTTATTATTCTTCGGAATGATTACAATAATGAATCTCTAGCATGCATATAAAGTAATATAAATCTTGTCTCAAAACCTGATCTTTGCAAATCAGGAATGACTCTCGGGTTGCTGTGTCGACACACAGTCACCGACGTAAGTTATACTACCGTCCGCAGTCGATAGACTACTGACGTCAATCTTTTTCAATCGGCCACTCTGCCGATATCGGTCTTCAGTCGACCGATGTCAGTCACTGGGATGCCGATGTCAGTCTCTATGTCCTCTATGGTGCTGTTCTGGCCTGCTGCCGAATGGTATGAAATTATACAAATTCCTTACAAAAGCAAGATAATATGCAGTGCCCTGTATTCTAGGTCCTTGATCTCAAGATCTTCTATCTAGATAATTTATTGAATAAAAAACCTAATGAAATAAATACCTAAAATACATGTGATAACTTCTATGTGAAGTTATCTCTCAAACCTGTAAACCTCTGTGATAGCTTTTGGATGAAGTTATCTCTCAAATTGGCAATAGATCAGTTGATATCTCACAACCTCTGAATCACACACACTAAAGAGTGGACGTTCTCCAGTGCAAATGGAATCCTGGAGCCCTTGGCTCAATCTTCTTAGGGAAAACCCTTAGCAAAATCTGTCTTCAAATCAATAATCAATTCATTCATAATTCAAACTCTCTCCCATGAGAAACCCTTATACCCTCAAAATATGTGCTTGCCCTAATTAGGGTTTCTTAAATTAGAATTAGGGTTTCTTAATTAAAAATAGGCCAAAGAATTAATATTTGATTAAAACAATCAAATATTAATATCTCCCTCAATACATGTCAGATCCTTAAACCGACTGAAGCTGGTGAATCAGGAAGTGATTCTACACATGACCATACCAAAGCAAGGGTGCTCTACTGCATGTCAAATATCCCTAAATAATGGGAGCTCAAGCAAATGTGTCTGAAAGAGCTCGAATGAAAGCCAACTATAGGAATTTTGCTAATCAAAGCCAAGCCAATCTCCATCATGACCCTCTATTCACCCTATCAGCCTACGAGGGTTGCATAATAGGCTAACCATCAACTTTGATGATGTCCACTAAAAAAGGGGACATGACATAGACTTACTAAAAAACCTAAAATGCCCCCTACCCCCCCCATGACTTTATTCTAGTGACATAATAAAATGAAGCTATTAGAATATGGGATAAAGAAAAGTCCTAAGTATGGAGACACACTTTATCTTCGTAGGTGGTGTTGAGTGCCCTGGGTGACTAGTTGACCCAAGAGAAGAAGGGGGGGTTTCAAAAACAAATCCTCATGGCCAAGGAAACCTAACAATTTTGAAATTGGTAAGAGGTTCAGTTGGCAAGTAATTGGGTGTCACTAAACCATAACTATACTAGATCATAAGATGATGTTGAGAGTGATCAAATATTGATGAGTGAAGCTTAGGATTTTACTAATATATATGTTTTCACTTATGGGTATCACTCTAAAGTGAGTAAAAGTGATAACTATTAAGTGTTACCAAACTCAAGTAGAAAATAAAAGAAAAGAGGAAACCAACATAGGTTTGCTAAAGTGCAAAGAGGAAACTAATATAAGCTCGCTAAAAGTGTAGCTAAGGCATAGATCATCACTAATCTCAGATGCTGGCCCACTTTAAAAATAAAAATCACACTAATTTAGATAGATATATATTCAAATTATAAATTTATGCAATTATCTTATTTGAAAAATTGATTTACTTTATTTTAAAAGTTGTAGTATTTTCCATTTTGGGATTTTGTAAAAAGGAGAACATGAACCAGGTTCATGCCCCTTACAAATTTGTATTATGATTTTGTAATGTATAAAAAGAGGGATATAATGAACCAACTTCATGCCCCATGTAATTTTTATTGTGTTTCTCTTGTATTTAGTATGTTTTATTTTTTAGAAAAGAATGATTATACAAAAGGGGAGTCATATGCCCCAGGATTGTGCAAAATTTTACTTTGTTTCATATGTTTTTTTTTAATAATTATCATCTTGTGTGTGAATATAAACATTTTCTCTACATATACATAAGTTAATATATTTCCCCTTTTGAGGTGAGGGGGGAAGCAATGAGGTGTGTACCTCAAAAGGATATAGTAACATGCCAAAGTGTGCTTAGGTTAGAAATATTTAATATTATTGATAATTTTGAACATAGTAAAATTTATCAAAAGTGATATACTATGGAATATTATACCCTCATGATTCCATCCAATCTTACAATTCTTAATTTGGATGAATATCAAGAAAGATATCATGATTTGAATTTGAATAGTGAGCGAATAGAGGATACCCTACCGACTATAGTGTACCTTAGGTTAATTTGTTTTTGATTTGGAATATATATATATATATATATATTGAAAAATATTATAAGTTAATTAAATATTAACCTAATAGTGTAATATATATATATATTGAAAAATATTATAGGTTAATTAAATTTTAACCTAATAGTGTAAAAATATATATATATATATAAATTAGGAATACAATAAAATTTCCCTACAAGAGACCCCTTTTATCGACATGATTTGAGTGAGTTCAAACTATGATAGAGATAGATTTTGAGCCAAAATTGGTGAGTATCAATCCCATTATCACTATTGATTTTGGTTTTTTTAAATAATTTTTCATTATTATGACTTTTTAATGTTTTCTCATCATTTTATGTTCACGATAAGCCTTATCTGGGTTTGTCATGGATTTGTCTATTTGGATGTGGATATGTCCATGGAGGCATCCAAGTATTTTAGAATTGTCTATGATATAGGCTCATTTTCATGGACCTATCCATATTAAATTTGAATCTTTAACTTTTATTTTTATATGGATAATATCTCTTAGAACTAATAATTTAAATGTAATTTTTGTGATTGCAAAGTGACTTGAGATCCTATGAGTTTCATAGGGTCCATATTATGGATACAGTGCAAGGATTTACCCTATTAGATGATGAGAGGACCATTATGGAAAGAGATAGATTAGGATATGTGTGATGACTATACTTAATTCCATGACATGTATATTATGATTGTGATCACAGAGAGTTCAGATTTTGACACCTGTACATTTTGATTACCAATAGGACATATGACTATTACCCTAGAGGATGTTTGGCACATTTTATGGTTACCTATAGTTGGTGTGAAAGAAATAAAAAATACCAAAATGATTGTAGTAGATTTCAAATGATATTTCATAGGGCATGATAGAGGTGATGAGTATGGTGTCAAAGAGTATACCATATTTCTATCTAATATTGTTGTTTTTGGAGTTTTGTGATTACATAAGTTCATGTGGTTTCTTAGATACTTTTATTGCTTTATATGGAGGTGGTGTGGCCATTTCATATCATATGGTTTATATTATGCATAATATATTTGAGCATGGTATTATATATTAGTGGAGGCACATGATGTTAGCCCATAGATACATATATTTACACTTGTTTATCTTAGAGGGATATTATGGAGTCATGGACTCAACCAAGTTATTGTAATATTGGGAATATGAGCATATTATAGTTACCAGACTGATTTTCATGCCCCTTTTAGGTTGGCCCAACCATAAGATGTATGCATGGAGATGGACCAATACCATTCAAGTGGATTAGTTGAGTACTATAGATTACTAATAGATGTTGGATCAATTGACACTAGCCTATATTCTATGGAGACCCTATCAAGGTTTTAAGGGTTGGGATGAGGATGTTATGGAGTTATGATGCATTCATTTTAGTTGATGATTACACAACCATTTTACTAGAGTATATAAGTCATTTCAATTTGAGTGCATTGCATTTTTTTAGGATAGAGTAGGGAGTTCCCCCATCACCTGTGATATGGTCTCAATTAGTGAGAGTAGGGGAGTGAGATCATCCCACAATAGCATAACTATCTCATTTAATATTGGATAAGAGAGATGATGTTGTTGACAATAGATATGTGGAATATGTAAGATGCAACAATGTTATACACAATGGTGGAAGTAACATAGGTGACCACATGTATTTATAGTAGAAACTAAAATAACTTGACTAACCTCCCCAACAATGGCATATATAGGAGGTATGGATAGTTATGGTATATTGATCTAATATATTTTTAATATAATAATTAGATATATGTTAATATAATTCATTTATCGATATCTAGGTGATAATGACTATTGGTCCTTAGTGATAGATTCCACACTTTGTGTGCTTATGAGGCATGTTCTAGATAATTCTATCCTTGAGGGACTTATGGAGCGATATAATGTGGTAGGGACACATGCACCATTATTTGATAGGGTTTAAATTATGACTTCCACATATGTATATGCAAACAGGAGTGTATGGAAGATCTAAGTGGAGTGATATGCTTTGGTGATTGAGCAAGACCGGTTGTGAGTATATTTATCTCAATAATATATGCCTCCATCTACAACTAATTTAGATTTGATTTAAAACATATTTATAGAGTATTTCAATTATAGGGTGAATATACAATAATTAGAGAGATATTAGTGGGATATGAGGATTGAGGTATATTACAATCTATGTCACATGGTGTATTGGGTGGTTTGACCTTTTAATTTTCCTTAAGCAATGATAGTGATGTAGATGTAGATTATGCTTTGATAGTTAGCAATCAGGAAATGATTATTGATTGATGTTATGTTAGTACTTTTAGATGTATAAATATTTTATTATGAGTTTTATATGATGTGTACATTTAACTTATGGTTTTTTTGATTTAGTGTAGTGTTTTATCTTTTGGTTGATTTGGTATGTAAAATTACCAACTAGATGGATATAGAAATACAACATATGGATCTATTATTTTATCATTTGTGTTTGTATTATCAGATTTATCATTACATTGGACTTGTAATTTATTATGTTCAATTTATACATGATTGGTTTAGGAACCCATGTTTGGGTAGGTGATTTAGTATTTTTATTTTTAGATAATACTTGTATGGATATATTAGTGGATATAGGATTAGTATGAAAATTTGTATTTTTAATATAATTTGGATATTCAAAAGGATGTTTTTGAATGTTTGTATTTTGATAAGATTTTTGAATTATGTTATAATTGTTTTGAAATGAAATAAGTAATTTATTAAAAATTTAATTTATATTGTCTCAAGTGCATATCAATCATTATCACAATGTCTATTAATTCCATATAAAGTATGGAATGGTTTTTGTTTAATTTTATCCAAACGATACATAGAATGGTAATAATTAGGGTGTATAGGATAATTATATCCAATAATGTAGGTAAAATATCATGTGGAATTTAGTTAGGAGTAAAATTTCTAGGTTGTGATTTTATTATATGTTGATGAGATTTATTATTAGTTACTCTAAGAAAATGGTGTTTGGCTTTATCCAACACTTTGACTTGATTTAATTTATATTCAACATTATGCACAAAAGTAATGTGGATGTTTATTAAAGGGTGTTTTTGATTAATTGGAATTGATTGGGTATTATATTTAAATAATTCAATTTTACCGTCTATATGGTTGGAAATTATAACAATACCCAATTCCTTTTCTAATTCTAAGGCCTCAAAATAAAGATTTATTAATGATTCACAATTATAATAAATCAGCCTTTATTTTAATAAATATTTAAGACCTTTCCAAATGATATATTGTACTTCTAAATTTGTGGGTTGGTCAATTAATTGATACATAGTAGTTTTTAATCTTAAAATATAATCATAAACTTACTCATTTTGACCTTGGTTCAAAGAGGGTATCTTTTCATAAGTAACCTTGGGTCCATTATTGTGAATATAGTTAATTAAAATTTATTCTTCTAGCTCAAAATAAGTGGATAGGAATCTACTAGTAAGGGACTCAAACCAACAAAGTGCACATCCTCTTAAGGTTTTAGAGAATAATTTTAACAAAAAATAAATACCATTATACCCACTCATGAACTTATAAAAATGTTTAAGGTGAAAATACGGATCACCATTTCAATACAATATGAGAAATATGTGAGGTTAGAAGCTAGGTGGTAAAGGTGAATATAGAATATTACACAAAATAGGTTTACCAAAAATGGAATTAGAATTCATCCTAGTGTGTTATGTTTTACTTTTTTAAAATAAATTATGTACTTGTTCTTGTAAATAAATTATAATAAGAGTTAAAAAAATGACCTCTTGGGAAGGGATATTACTATTTTGAAGAGGATAATTTAAGGGCTGAATTCCATTGTTAATTTTATCCATAAGTACATTATTGAAAATGTGAGAAGTATGATTATTAAGGACCTATTACATATAGATAGTTGGTGTTGGGTACTATTTGGTTTTTTAATATACTTATTTTGAAGAGGAGAAATAAGAGATGAACATAGAAAGTAATAATATCCTATCGATCACATACCTAGTTTTGGAATGTAGGAATAGAATTATCATGGCCAATGGTGTGTGTGTTTTCATTATAAAAAAAGGAAGGTGGAGAAGTTTATAATATGAGGAGAGGAGGGGTAATATCATCATCACTATAAATATATCCATAATCATACCAATCTTTTTCATAGTCACTATAGTGGTTACTTTGATCATGGCTAATAGGAGAAATAGAAGGAATTATCTTTGTTTCTACTATGGGTGGTTAAATATGATAGATAAGATATATAGTGATGCTAACTATAGTAGGTAAATAAAAGGTAATATCTACACTAATAGGGTTGGATAGATCCTTAGGATAAGAGGGTAAATTAATTCATTCCAAGTGAAAATAATCCTTTGGTAGACATAAGGTGTGTGAAGTGGATTTTATAAGAACATGTATTATAAAGGGTTTGAACAAACATACATAAGAGAAGGGTTAGGTGTAAAATAATAAGTTCTATCTTATTTAGGATTTGAGGTCTCCTTTTACTCTAAAATGGATTCTAGAGAAAGAGGTAAGGAAGAGGCATGAGGATGTTATTATCCATAGTGGATAATGAAGTAGGAGATATATATGAAACTATGGACTCAACCAAATATGGTTTCATATGATAATACAATGGGGATTCGACAAGGGTGGGTAAAGAAGGCTCAATAAGAGATTCTAGAGGTGTAACTAAAGGGGGTTATATTGGATAATCTAAGGAATAATATATAGGTAAGATCAAATAAAGATCCATATAGGAATCAAAGGGTGTCACAAAAGATGGTTCCAAAGAGTAATTTATGGATGTGAGTAACAAGGAATCAAGAGAGATATCTAAAAGAGTGTCTAAGGGATAAACTAAATAAGATTCTAAAGGGTTTTCCAAGGTAGAATATAAAGAGGAATATATACGAAAGATCAAATAATAGTCCATAGAGGACTCAAAGGGTTTGACAAAAGAGGGTTCCAAAGAGTAATCTATGGATGTGGGTAAAGATGAATATAAAAGAGTCTAAGGGATGAATGAAGGAAGATTCTAAAGAGGATTCCAAGATAAAATTCAAAGAGTATTAATAGGCAAGATCAAATAAGGGTTTATATGGGACTCAAGGGATGTGATAAAAGAGGGATCCAAAGAGGAATAAATGGATATGGGTAAAGAGGAATAAAGAGAGGAATCTAATAGAGTGTCTAAGGTGTAAACTAAGGATGATTGTAAAGAGTATTCCAAGATAAAATCTAAAGGGGATATAGAGATGGATCTAAAGAGGATGCTAAAGGAAAATCTATAGAGTTTTGTATTTTTGGTTTAGAAAGATAGGAAGAGGTTTATATGTGATAGGATCAACAAATCCACCAAAGGAATGATTCAAAGAGGATGATATAGGTTTCCAAGGGTCAATAAGATCATCTCAAAAATTACATTCTTGGTGAAGCTCAAACCCATCATCATCAATAAGTTATATATATATATATATATATATATATGTCCATTCATATTGATCATAACAAAAGGGAATACAAGAATAATGTTTATCCATAATGTATGTAAATAAAATTATATACAAGGAAAGTGCTAAAAATTAGTAATCTATCTAGCATATACAAGGTAACCTAGTGATTTAAGAACACGATGCAAATAAAAACAAAGGTATAATATGTGTTCTAAAAAAAGGTTTTTAATTATTTATAGTCTCTCAAAGATACTTTCTCATTTTTGGAGAGTGTCAGCCCAATGTTTTAGAGCACTAAATATGGAGGTAGCTCCATACCCATAACCCACAAAACCTAGTTTTAAAAGTAATCTAAGAGTAAATTCTTAGAGATAACTTCTTTCTAGTGCACTATAGAATCAAATGGATGGTATATCTTCCTAGTGTGTGTAAACAAGGGGATCTTAGGCATTTTTAAAATACTATGAGGTACATGGAAACTAAATTCCTTGACTAAATATATACAATGGTTATGAGTATTGAAGCAAGCTCATCATGCCATGATGTCTATAAATAATAAACTAAGATTGTAAGTAGGCCACTGAATAGCCCAAAATGATAGTATCTATGAGTTTATAGATTTCCAGGATATAGTCTCTAAAACAAAGAAAAGAAAAGAAAAATAAACAAAAAAATAAAGGTGAATTTTTTTTTGTGAAATAAATTAACAAATTTGTGAAACCAAAAAATTAATTGAAACATTAGACCACACAAAAATCAAGTACACAAAGAATTATTTTATTTCAAAAATATAATTATGAATTTTGAGACATTTAAAATGTATTTTCAAAAACTAAATAATAATTATTTAGGAAAATAGTAAATAAACATAACCTAGAAACTAATTTTAGAATATAATTACCAATTTTCAATTATCATGTATTTAATACAAATAGTGAATTAATATTTATGGAAAAATAAATAAAATTTTACAAATATAAAAGATTTTTTAATTTAAATATATGTAAAAAAACTTATGATATTTTTTTAGTTTGAGCTACTTTGAAGCTGTTGTAAGAAAATAAATTATAGTGATTTAAAATGAATTGCAATAAAACCCTAGATCTTTCAAATTATAAAATCCAAATTTATATAAAAAATATTGACTAATTCAAAAAAAATAGATACATATTTATATAAAAATAGGAAATAAAAAAACCATAAGTTAATTGCAAATTAGAATAACTCATTTTTAGTTATGTAAGTATTTACTAAAAATAGTAAATTTATATTTTTTGAAAAACAATATGTGATAATTATTAATAAAAATAAGTTTTTACATATTTATAGATGGGAAATAAAAAACCTATTATATTTTAAAAATAGATCTGGTTTTGACTCAAATATATATATATATATATATATATATATATATACCCACCCTTAGTGAAGGACTAGGATTTAGATAATATTTGACAACATGCTAGCTCAACAAAATGTTTACTCAATTTGAATTCAATTAAAAAACTTAATAGAAATAAAATATGAATAATATATGTATAACAATATACAATAAGTTACAATATAATAAAATTCAATGTCAAAAGGTTAGAGTGAGTTAACAATAGTATTTAAAATGGTTAAGTGGGTAATTAGCTTATCCTAGATGATTCACTAAATAAACAAGATGTTTTCAAATTAAAAACTAAATAAATCAATCTTGGGTTTACATTGATAAAAAATAGAAGATAGAAATATATAGGGGAAAGTGTACAACAAGTGGAAAAGGTCATAATGCATCATTTTCCTCTCTTGCACTATTATTTGTGTTGACTATAAACACAATATTAAATTCTAAGAAGGATGGCCTATGTGTGTACTTGTCTTGTTTCTATATGGAGCTTGGTTGGGTATGTGAAATATATAAAAACTAAAACCATGATTCCTTCACATACACCAAATGGATTTTAAATGTAAAAATGGGGATGTATGGGAATGGGAATAGATGAGATGGCCTTTGAAACCCCCATGTAACTAAGCACTACCTAAATAGTCCAAGTAGACCTCAAGACAATTTAGTTATTCCTTCAAGTTATTTATGTGTAATCATGGATGAAAGACTATATTCTCTTTTTCATATGAATACACTTGGAACAAGTAATGTAATTATGTATTTGACCTTAGAATCTATACATAAATTGGTTATTCAACATGTATGTAAATTTTTTTTATATTTTTAACATTGATAGAAAGTGTTATTTCCTTTTGTAAAACATCTATTTATAAAGGAACTTATATTAGAATTTAGGGGATCAATAGTGCATGAAAATTTAAACCCAAAAGACCAATGGATATAAAAAGGATTTTTAATGACATATAAACTTGGAAAAATAACACAAGTTATGGTGAGATAGGTCTACACTATAGGATAAGGTCTATACTATAGGACAGGTGTGCAGTGTGCTCTAGTCTGAGTAGTGTGGAATTGTCAAAAATACACAAAAAAAAAAAGATAAAATATAAAATAGATATCCCAAACATAAAATAAAAGAATATATAATAGTTATATACATATACTTTTGAGAAGACAATCAAAAGAAAGAGGAACATGACATGACAATGAGTCATTTATTCATCAATAATGACCTAGATAAACAAGATTATGTAAAAGTGTGTATTTTTTTTAATCTCGTTCCAAATTTGGGTGTCTACACCTACAATAATACTATATATATTATTCTATTTTGATGTGTTCTCCAGAGATATTTCATATTCTACATGGATGAAAACATAGTTCCCATAACACTAGGTGTATTCATTCCTAATATTTTACTTTAATTAATTATTTAAATTATCTCTTGATTATCAATTTATATATATATAATTATCTACTTTCAAAAATTTCCTTCATATTTTAAGGTACCATATATATTTACACTCCAAACACAAGAGCATGAACATTCATGCAGATTTAAAGGAGACATGGTTTCTTTTATTTTTAAGGCCATGCAATCTAAACTCTATAATTAGGTAACCTCTCTCCTCATTTTGAATTTCATATCATTATCATATTTAGTATTAAATTTGAGAAACATTTATAATTTTTGGCTGAAACTTATTCTTCAAGCTCTCCTAAGTGCTTGTTTTATGGATCAAAGTGAGGCATTATGTAGACACAAAAAAATTCTACATGACTAGTTATTTACTTTGGTAAATTTGTGTTTATGTACATATGTATCATTGAATTTTATTAAGATATTATTGGCACATTTTCTATTAGGCTCTTATTGGCACATTTTATCCTATCAGGGCTCATATTTACTTCATGTGCCTTGGGTTGTCTTTAAAATATTACTTTTATAATATTTTTGACAAGGATAATAACATGATTAAATCCAAAACACTTGATAATATACATATAAACTATTTTCCCCAATAAAAACCTAGATATTCCTAAAATGTCTAAAACACCATTTTAGGGTTTCTTGGTCTCCATGACTAGGATAAAACCCATCTAATCCTAGTCTAACTAGGATAAAACTAGTTTAATTCTATTTTGATAAATATTTAACTATTGAAACCCTAATCATATATTTTTTCAAGTCCTTTTATCCATTTATATGATTTTATTACTTTCTTGTATGCTATTTTTAATATTTCATACCTTTTTATTGTCAGATTACACATCGATAAGTCTTAATTTGATTTTAATAATTATATAATTACATAATTTCATTGATGTATTTAAAAAGTAAATTTATGACAAGGATTTTAGTTAATACATGATATATTAAATTATAATAGTAAAATTTCTTGATTAAAACAACACCCCTCTACAAAAAAAATTGAATTGAATTAGTGAAAGAGTGCATAAAATATTCTAGTTTATTGTATCTCATATATAGGGATAAGGGTGGACATCTTCATAGTAAACTATATTTATTTTTAGATTGCATTAGTGTTAATCATTAACTTATCAAAGAATAGATATATGGCTAAGGCATGTTCATCCTAACTACTTTCACTTTTTTATTCTCTAAGAAGGTGTTTTTAATAAAATTAGATTTGAAAAGGAGAATAAAATTTAGGAGATCTATAGCTTAACTCGATAATCTAAGAGAATTTTATAAAACAAAAATTAGATGCAATAACACACAAAATTTTATCAAAATATATGACCATCTAACAATGAAAAACCATAGTGGAAATAATTAATTTTAGTTTAATAGGATTGAAACCTCACAAACAAGTATAACTAGGATATAACCAAATTTATCTTGGTTGATTTCTACATATTCTCAATTATGCACCAGTTTTGTAGGTTTTCTCAATGATTTATTTCAGAGTTAGTTTCACCTATTTTT
>JARHVA010006309.1:5000-47500 GCA_037957365.1 Torreya grandis
GCATAACATGATTCAAAAACTAAAAAGTGCCCATGGTAATATTAATATTCTTTAATTACAAAAGAGTTCAATTATTTACATGGATATCCTATATGAAGGAGTACATGAGTAAATATTTTTAAATTATAGAAAAGTACATACATTTCCTCTATTATGAATTCATTAAGATATAGTACTTAATTGATTTCCTTTGATAAGGAATAACTTCCCATAAAACACATAATACATAAAATTCACATTTTGTTGATTTAGGTTCAAATTAAAATTATATTATTGAAAACGCAATTAAAAATGAAGCATTCATTTGTGTTAAAAGTTTAAAATATTACATGAATGTTACCAATAAAAAATGTTGATAAATTTTGAGATAACTTTAAAAAATTAAAGTAAAATTACCCATAAATTAATAACATAACAAAAATTACTCTAGTCCTCATTCAAATTCTTAAATTTATTCTTTTGAGAAATTTTATTTATTAATAATTTTTTTTTTTTTTGACTAAACGGGGTAAAAATTTATTCAAAAACGGGAAAAACAAGACCATTACACAGCCTTATCCTGCTCCACCAGAAGAGTCAACTTCTGGGAGCATTGTAGAGGCAGAAAATTATAATCCAGAATCTTCCATTGGGGTCCCTGTTCAGAAGCCCACTTGGCCAAACAGTCGGCAACCTCATTCCATTCGCGGGGAATATGCTTGAAAGTGACGGAATCCAACAGAGAACTTACCTGAAGAACCTGTTGCACAACCTCAGCCAATCTCCATTCGGCATTAACAAAATTACGATTACTAATCAGATCAATCACGACCTGGGAATCCGACTCACAGATAATGTTTTGCCAGCCCAGATGACAGCCATGTTTCAGCCCCTGAAGGACGGCCAACGCCTCCATATAGTTATTGGAGTACCATCCTTTGTAAACAGAAAAGGCGAATAGAAGATTTCCGGCACTATCACGCCCAGCGCCTCCAATTCCCGCATCCCCTGGGTTCCCACGCGAGGAGCCATCAGTGTTAATCTTCAGGAAGCCAAGCGGGGGAGAGTCCAACGCCCATGTCTGTTGACAGGTTTGTGGCAGCGCCTATCTCTCATCCACGGATTCCTAAGAGAGGCAGAGGGAGTCACGACCCACGGCTTGCCAGCAATGTTAAGCAGAATATTCTGCTCTTCCGTTCCCAGCCCAATCACACTCAGCCCTTTGGCAGCGAGAGTCTCCTGCAAAGTCAAACGCACCAGCTCCCATATGGCGTCGACCTTCCTCTGCTCCGCACAAAAAATGCGCCTGTTCCTTTCCTTCCAAACATTCCATAAGATAAAAACCGGGCCAGCAAACCAAGCCGCCTGGAGGGTCGACGCTTTAGCAGGGGGAGGATTAAGGCGCTCCCAGAAGTCAACTAAGGAAGAGGCGTGCCAGCAGGGACTACGCCAAGCATGCCACCATCTATGCCATAACTGTTTAACAAAATTACACTGAAAAAACAGGTGCGCCCCTGTTTCCACCTCATCACAGCAGAGCTCACATCTAGAAGGCCCTTGAAAGCCACGCTTGCACAAATTGTCCCAAGTGAGGCATCTGTTGTATGCAAGCGTCCATATAAAGAAATTACATTTAGGCCAGGTAACAGAATTCCAAATTTTCTTCCCCCATCTGAAATTCACCTCACCCTGAGCTTGCTTCATCAAAGTCTGATAACCCTCCGAGACGGAATAGTTTCCAGAAGACCCGCCTCCCCAAGCAAGCAAATCCTGGCCCTGAAGAGAATTACAATTCCTAGCATCAAGAAGCTGAGCAAGCTCCATCCTGCTCGCCATGGTTCCGCCAGGGGGCCAATCTGAAGAATTTTTCCATCTGAAGCAAGTCGCCAGACCCACTCTGTACTCCTCCTTGTAGTGCGCCACATTGTTCCAGCCAGCCTCCTGGAAAGCCGCACATAATTCCTGTAAATGCAGGTGAGAGGACGAGAGCGGGGGCGCGCCATCCCACGAGTCCTCCCAAAAGAGAGCTTGCTCTCCCGTCTTACAAATCCAAAAGAGGTTGTGTTTAATAAGCTGAGCTCCCAGTTTGAGGGTACTCCAGATCATGGAGCCACTCCTCTCAAGGGGCATCCGAGCAATGACAGAGGGATCCACCCCCGGGTAATACTTAAAAGTCAGGATCCGAGCCCACATCTGAGCCTGATTAGAGCACCATCTCCAATATAATTTGGCAGCCAGCGCCTGGCTAGCCAAGATGGCAGACCTCAATCTAAGCCCCCCATCTTTCTTGGGCCTGCACACCGTATCCCACTTGACTAAGCTCCATTTGGTGCACCGAAGATTACCACTCCAGAGGAATTGGCGGGATAGGGCGTCAAATTCTTTGAGAAAATAGATAGGAGCAGCCAGCACCATACAGCGGTACACAGGAAGAGCTTGGATCACAGATTGCAGCAGAGTAACTCTCCCAGCAGTGGATAACCATCTGTGCGTCCAGTGATTCACTTTCTGTCTCAACTTATCCAAAACATTATGCCAGAAGAGGCGTGGCTGCCTGCCAACCACTATAGGAATGCCCAGATAAACAACCGGGAGAACCTGAATTTGAAATCTCATAATGGCCGCAATCCGCCTCTGTATCGGGCCAGGAGTGTTGAAAAAATAGACGGAGGACTTATGATCGTTGATTTTCTGCCCCGTAGCCTCCAGATACATGTCAAGAGTGTCCCTGAAAGCTTCCGCCTCGCGAATGCGAGCTTTCCCCATCAGCATAGTATCATCAACAAACTGAAGATGGGACGTGACTAAGGCATTCCCCCACTGCCAACCCTGCACAATGTTCTGAGAGACCTGGAATTTGATCAGCCGGCCCAATCCCTCCGCCAAAATGATAAAAAGATAAGGTGATATCGGGTCTCCTTGCCTCAGGCCTCTTGCTGCCCCAAAAAGTTCAGTTGGCTGCCCATTGATGAGAACCGAAAAGGAGGGCGTGGTCACACAACTCAGGACCCATTGGATCCAAGCAGGGCTGAACCCAAAGGCCTGCATGATATTTTTTCAGAAATCTCCAGCTGGCTCTATCGTAAGCCTTAGCTAAGTCAAGCTTGATAACCATGGCCCTCTCCTGAGAAGACCTCATAGAGTGAATGGCCTCAGAAGCAATAACAACCTCGTCCAGGATCTGCTTACCGGCAACAAATCCACCCTGCTCCTCGGATATAATCAGCGAGAGACAGCTTTTAAGCCTCTCCGCTAAGAGTTTCGTAATAATTTTGTAAATCACATTGCAGAGCGCAATCGGCCTGAATTGATCCAGCTGGTCCGCCTGTTCTTTCTTTGGTATCAGGACAAGGAAGGTAGCATTCAAGGCCCTCAACATTTCCTTGTTGATAAAGGATTCCTGTATAACATCAAAGAGATCATACTTGATGACATCCCAGAAGTCCTGATAGAACTCCACTGGGAAGCCATCCGGCCCAGGGGCTTTGCCACGTTTCATACTGAAGACCACCCCCTCAACCTCAGTCCGCTCAATAGGCCTCATCAGAAATTCATTCATCTCCTGCGTCACCACAGAAGGGATGCAGGACAACACATTATGTTCAGCTATCTCAGAGGGGTGCCGCTCAGCAGAAAACAGACTAGAAAAGTGGGTAACCGCTGCTTGAGAAATGTCCTGCAAAGAGCTCAACCGAGAGCCATTCGGAGTCACCAAGTGGGTTAAATAACTAGTATTACGCCTAGCCTGGGTAGACTTGTGGAAGAAGGCAGTGTTCCTATCACCTTCTTGGAGCCATTCAAGCCTCGCCTTCTGCTTCCAGAAGATCTCCTCACGGAGTTCCCACTCAGTAAGGTCTTTCACCGCTTGGGATTCAGCCTCATGAAGCTCCTCCGAGAGCCCGCTGTCTCTAATTTGCCTAGTAATCACATTCAGCTGGTCCTGAGCCTTCTTCCTCATATAATGGAGATTCCCGAAGCAGTGGATGTTCCAATACTTAAGCCTCCCTTTGACGTACTGGAGTTTTTTTGCAAAGGAGAACATGGCTGTACCAAAGTTGGGTCCTCCATGGCGCCACCACTGACCCATAAGCTCATGCAGGGAAGGCTCACGAAGCCACATTAACTGAAACTTAAAGGGAGGCTTCCTTGGGGCCGAAATCTGGTTAGTGGACAACTTAATTGGCCAATGGTCCGATCCACCCCAGTCCAGAATCTCCGAGGTGATGGACGAGGAACCATAGTGCCAGTAGCAAGAAACCAAAAATCTGTCCAGGCGCTCCGAAATACCTTCCTCTCCACTCCTTCTGTTACTCCAGGTAAATGTGCCATTGAGAGGTTTAACATCTGAGAGGCGTAGAAGGTCAATATTTTGCCGAAATAGTTCCGAAGAAGGCCCCAGCCGAGCCAGACCTCCTCTCTTTTCCCCCAGGTTTAGGACAGCATTAAAGTCTCCTGTCACTATCCATGGCAAGTAGGGGTGGCAGCTTCTGACAAACCGCACATGATCCCACAATTTGCGCTGTCCAGGAAGGTCCACAGGGGCATAAACATTAGTAAGAAGTATAGTTTCCCCCGAATCCTTCGAGACGGCTATCATAGTGAGAGCAGAATTGCTGGCCAACCAGCCAAGCGGGGTAATGCAATCCGGGTTCCAACACACTGCCAGCCCACCGGAAGACCCAGCAGCCCCCACACACTGGCTGTGATTGAAGAAACAGCGCTTCTGCATAGAAGATAACCATAAATCAACAGAAAATTTCGTCTCCTGAATACACAAGATGTCAGGAGAATTAGCATGAACCAGTTTAACAATAGCTCTTTGACGGGGAGAGCTACTCAGACCCCTCACATTCCAGGAGAGAACAATCATTGGGAAACTTGAGTGAAGTGCTCGTTCAGGGTCTTAACATGCCCTGCCTCCACTAGAAGATCACCTGCAATTTTTAGTTTCTCCTGGTCTTTCCTTCGCCCCACACGTGGGGGATTGGGGCCAGTAGGCTTCTTAAAAGGTCGTGGCATAATGCCCAGGCTAGAGGAGGAACCTTTAAAAGTTCTAGACGCCTCCACCTCCTTTGCCAGGTCGGCCCAGCAAACTTCCGAATCCCCTTTGGGCAGTAGAGCAGAATTGGGCGCATCCTGCATTTCCTTGTCAGTCCCCTGTGTCGGCCTCATGACTAAGGTGGAAATTTCCTCCTCAGGGGCAGATGGTTCCATTGTCCCTTCATCCTCCGTCTGAAACGGCTCCGGAATACCGTCTTCTATATTCATGCTGTCTAGCACTTCAAATCTGTTAAAATCAACTTCATTTTATCTGTCAAAATTTGCCCTTTTCCTACCACGAGACTTCCCCCTGCGCCTGACTGTGGTAAATCCATCTTTTTCAGGACCTTTGGAGCCAATACTGCCCAGTTCAGCGCCATCAGCTTGGAGCTGGTTTTTGCCTTTATTCAAATCCCCTGATTGTATATGGGCTGCCCCAAAATGTTTCGGCTGTCTGGCACCTCTGTCCCAATTGGGCCCCCGAGACCCAGCTGCTTCACCTTGAATATCACTCTCTTTGACCGCCTACGGGCATTGTTTGTGCAAATGGCCATACACATGGCAGATACGACAACGAAACGGAATGGCTTCATAGTCGATTTGCTGGATCCAGGATGAACTCCCCAGACAAATCTCGAGAGAATCCGGAAGGGGATTATTCAAATTAATCTCAACACAAATTCGAGCATAGGAAATTACCTTTTTATCCAGAGTTTGGTGCGCAATTGCCATCGGTGCTCCAAGCAGAGTCGCTATCTGACGAAGGATATCCTCCCGCCAAAACTCCAGGGGCAGTCTTGGCAAACGAACCCAAACAGGGACACACGCTGGGAGATCTTCCGCCGAGTTGAAACCAGCGTGCCAAGGCTTAAGGAAGAGGCCATTTCTATCATAGAAGTAAGGCCCCCCTTCGAAAATCCTGTTCCGGTCTGCTACAGAGGAAAAATTGACAATGAAATAGCTGTTTCCTGCCAGTAGGATGTCAAAATCTCCAGCAATTTGCCAAGTCCTCCTAATCCAAGCTTCCAATGCTGGTAAAGAAACACGGATTCCCAAGAATTTGCAAATGAGGGCATGTGTCGACAGGTATTCCACCTCTTCTTGCACAACCTCCTGAGAAAGAACCAGAACTGGTCGCTCCAGAGACCTGGGCAGACAACCATTAATTTTCTGCACCCTGGCCTTCTCCTCACTGAACGTCTTCTCTGCCTGCTGCTCGATCCCCCCAGGTAGAGGTCGCTCCCTTCTGCTGGCTTCATGCTGGCCGCCCAGCTGCAGTCCGTCGCTCCCCACCATCGCGCCCCACTCCAAATTTTCTCCGATCTTCTAGAATCTTTATTTATTAATAATTTATTCACTATGATTTTATATCATTAAATCAAAGCTATATATTAATTATTAGATGAAATATTAATAATAATTCTTATGAAAGAGATTTATTTTAGTTTATTTTTACCCTATCAAAATGTTTTTGTTAAGGTATCCATGGTTCCTAACAATAGTGAATGTATACTATGTAATCAAAACTTATTTTATTAAAAATGGTGTGTTATCCGACTTGTCATTACATTTTTAGAGACTAAAAGTTAGTATTGGATGCCTGTAAATGATAATCTTAACCTAAAATCATGTTACATTGATCGTGTATACCTAAATGGCTCTTTTAGACCATTATCTCCTGTCCACATGATTTCTATGGGTATGACCTTCCCAATTTTATATAAATCAGCAATAAGAATATTTAATCTATCTAAACTATAAATTATCAAAATTGTACTATCTATATATTACCAAATAATCATTACTTGCTTAAAAATAATTCTAGTTCACTCAGATGCTTGTAGAATACCAAATGTCTAAAACTCTAACACACCCACTCCATATCAATAAATGGTATTTGTTTTCATTTAAATCATATTTTTGGCTCAACCCATATGTTTTACATGTTGGACATGGGATAAATTATCCAAAGAGTATCATATAAATACGTATTACATATAAACATGTTTGACATCCTATCAATGTTTATAAATAAATATGAAATCTTATTTTTTGCTTTGATAATAAAAGGTACTACCATAAACATATAGATTATGAAATTGGGCATAAGGAAAAGGCCATAGCCAATTCTCTATCACTTAAATTAAGTCATATTTTCCATTTATCAATTTTAGAAATATATAATACTAGTTGCATTCATTAAGGAAAACATTTTATGCATGCACCTAATAAGAATAATAACATGCAATTTAACATCCTTGATTGGAGTATTGAATACAAAGGTTAATATCAACTATTAATTAGGGAGTGGTTAAGGTCAGATCAACCTACCATCTTTCCCTCTTATAGACCTAAAACTAGCATCAAAAGTAGACCTAGTATTTCAAAGACAAAGAGGTAGGTTTTTGGATATTATGCACACAAAAATCTCATGATATCACACACAAAAACATATCACAAGAAGACACAATGGTATGCATAATAAACCCTAATACTACAAACACAAATAAAAACCCAATAGGCAAATATTGTAAATAGTAACTAGTATTGATTCATATTGCATGATTAAAATAATTAAAAACCATTTACAAATAAACCCCAACTCAGAATTAGAGTTGGCATACAAAATTTGAAACACAAAATAGATAAAACTTGACCTCTTATTTCGATCAACTACTATTTTTAGTAAGTTTTGTATGCAAGCATGTGTAGCTCTAAAAATATTTAAAAAAAATAAAATGAAAACTAAAATTAAAATATCAAATTAATTTTATAGCTAAATTTCAAGACTGGTTTCAAAAATAAACAATTTCTAAATTTATAAAAAATGAAAATAATATTAAACTATAATTTTAAACCCTTAGATAGTCGCAAATGACCTAAAAAAATTGAAAACATACCATAACTAGAAGGGAGAATTATGTATGCATTTATGTTTTTGAGACAATTGTTTTGGCATGAAGGTGAGCTCAAATAGATCTACGGATCAAAAGTTATGACCTCTAAAAGTTTGACCTCTTTTTCTACATCATTCTACAATATCAAATATGCCTATTCCACATACATAAATATACAAAAGGATAAATAGAATTTGACATAGGTGTCTATACAATAATAATTTTTAGGTGTGGTTCCAGATACCCAATACTTGATTTGAGGAACTAAAATAACACCTACAACCATTACTGATAGAAACAAATAGTATAAGTCTAGTGAAAGCATAAAATAAGCTAAGTATATAAATACATTAGGCAATTCCATTTATATCAAGTGCAATCATTTAGTCATATTCAACTTTAATATTCAAATAATTTTTTTTATAGGTATTCACTTTTGGATAGAGATATAATTAATATTGAACATAATAGGGGGCCCAAATCTCCAAGTGAACATCTATCACATGTACTATATTTACTAACAACAACCATTACCTACTCAAAAATACAAAAAATAGCCATAACAAACCTAATAATACTAAAAATTAACAAAAATTGACTCGATAATACAAACAATAACCAAAATTGGCTTGAGAATACCAATGATCAGTCACAATTATCCCAAGAATACAAATGATCGACTACAACTAGGCCAAGAATACCTAAACATGGCCACATATGACCTATGATGTCATATTTGATATTTGAACCTCGATGGGTGTTAGTGTAGTATTACATAGTTAATATTAGGTGTTAATTATTAGTTATGTATTATGGTTGGTAGTTACAATATTATTTCACATTTTTTAATTGATTTTATTATGTATATATTCACTTGTTCTATAAATGAATCAAATCATCAAATCATTTATTGATCTCATTTGGTATCATATCATACTCAGCAACCAAGAGTGTATAACAAGATGATTTTGAGAACCGTGATAGGTAGCATGTGTAGAAGGAGTTGATCAATGACTTCATAGTAGAAGTGTGTATAGAAAGAGAGAATAAATACCTTGGACTTGTGCAAGGAAGTGATATAGGCTATTATAAAACATTAGATGTCTGCAAGGTAGTGATGAAGGCTATCAATGTACTAGTAGAGGAACATATTATTTGACTATGGTTTCTTCCAACATGTGAAACATCCCACATAAAGGGATCATAGTTTATTTTTTATTTCATCTCTTTATGTCGATATCTAAATAATGATATTGGAGTGTCTCTATTTGAAGTTTGTACGTCTCCATTCTATGTCTTTCTCAAGAAGAAGCTTCTTGAACTCCTAGTAATCTATAAGCACTAGGTTCATGTGGAGGTTATTGTGAATTTTCCCACAAACTAACATCCATCTTGGTTTTTTACACATATTTTAACTTAAAATATTGAATCCATTTGTGCACTTCATCCAATTTTTAATGAATATGGGTACTTGAAATCTGAAAGTTGATAAAGGATAAAATCTATAGCTCCATCAATCCCAAAAAGTACATAGAGCATTTTGAGGTCGAGAATCATCTTTAGCTACTATATTTGTAGATTAATTTCAATAAGGTACATTTTTAATACATTTTTAAAAAAAAATATACAATTTTGTTAACTTTGTGAAATATTACATAAAATAAAATGTCTTCACTAAAATTAATCTTATTTAATGGCCAACTTCTAAAAGGATCGAATTTTACTACATGGAAGATGAAGTTGTGAATGATTATTCAATTTGAATAATTATGGGGAATCATTACTACTATAGTGACCATCCATCAACATCAAATGACACATGGGAAATTTTGTATACTAGTTATGAGGCAAATAATCAAAATAAGATCATCTATCTATAGTTCAATATTCATAGTCTTTGTATGTAAGATGGTGAGAAAGTTAAGTAATTATTATACCAGATGGTAGAACTTAAATTAGAATTATTTATTCTTGGAGAAATGATTGAGGAAAATATATTTCTTTTTGATCATATTGAGAGATCTTCTTTCTTCATTTTGCACATTCATCATGACACTAAATATTACAAAGCAATCAGTGTCTTTTAAAGAATTATTGATTTTTTCCAAAAAGAATAAGCCATCCACTCTGTGCAAGATAAGAATGAAGATAAATCCCTAATTTATAAACAACATGGTTCAAAGTTCCTAAAAAGACCACCAAAGCAATGAAAATAATAGTATAAATCTAAGAAGGTAAAATTATGATCTCATATTTGCCACACCAATATGCATGACATCGATTATTGCTGGTATAATGATGTGACATAAGTCTCATTGAGTTAAGAGGGCTCATACAATGGAGATGATTCACATAAATAAAAAATACTTCCTCGATGATGGAATAAACGTAGATTGTATAACTAAAACTAGACTGTAACACATATAAAAATGAAGATATTGTCTCATAAACCTCATCACTAATGATAAGTATTTGAATTATGAAATCTGGAACTATCAATAATATGATATGATACAAGGAAATTTTTGATGCACTAATGTATAAACCCACTATTTATTGGGTTTAAATTTTTGATGATAAATATTATGCTTTAGAAGGAATTGGAAATGTCTTCATTCCTCTTGATATGAGAAACAATACTCTCACAAAGATACTGTATGTACATAACTCGACAATGAATCCCTGGTCTATAATTTATCTATTAAATCATAAGGTTAAGGTGAATTCCATGATAAATAATAGCACCAAATCCTATCTTCTCTCATGGGAAGGTAAAGTCATTGCTAAATATTTTTTGAAGGATTGATTATTTTCCATAGATGCAGTTTCATCTGATATAATTTTTATCACTACCTCTATGATAGAATCTATTTATCTTTGGCATTATATATATGGTCACCTTTCCATTATTTCCTTATACTAGCTCATATATAAGGCCATAGTACATGGAATTGCTCAATTATCCCATTTTTTCTATATGCTTTGGAGGACTTGCAATAAATAACATAGGGTTTCATTCACGCTGAGTTCCCCATATGCCAAGGATCATATCGATGTGGTTCATACTGATCTATGTGGACCCCTGCTGGTTTTTCTTTAAGGATTTAATTAATTATAATTTTTATTTTATGTTTTATGTCATTACACATGGGTGTTATTTCCAAAGAATAAGATTGAATCCTTTTCTCATTTTAAGGTCTTATACTAGTTTATTATCACCTAGTCAGGGATGCTTCCTCACCTTATCTACTCAAATCAAAGGAGGAAATTTAAATCACAAGATTTCTTTACATTCTTAAAGTAACAAGGAATAAAATAGCACCTAACTTCTCCTTATATCCCCAATTAGAATGTAATTATAGATTCATGCAATCATTCAAGCATGGAGATGGCTTATTTCATGCTTTTGACTACAAAGTTAGAGGTGAAATTATGGGTATAGTTAGTTTAGATAATCATATATCTTATCAATAGGGCACCTACAAAGATCTTGCAAGACAAGACACCAAAATAGGTATGAAGTGGTTATAAACCTTTGATCTCCCATATAAGATTACATGGTTCGACATAAAAGATGCATGTCCTAGCTAAAAAAAAGGAAGAAGATCAAATCAAAGACACTATGGTGCCTTGTTTTTGGGTAAGGTACTACCTCAAAATCATATCATCTCAAAAATATTGAGACAAATATGATTTATCAAAGTTGAGACGTGGTTTGTGATGAGTCATCATTCAACTCATTTACATAGACTCAATCAGAACATACCACCTCTCATAGACTATTCCCAAAATTAGATGATGAGAAGGAAGAATCTTGTCCCAAAGAAGGTGAGCTACAAGGAAAAATTTTCATTGACCTTGGAAATATGGAAGATACTTCTTCATCAAATTAGTAGGAGCATTGACATCTAAAATGGATATAAAGATTATTATAGACTCGTTCCTAAACTCTATTCCAACTTCATCAAGAGTTTAGATAATAAAATAGGTGAGAAATAAAGTTAATCTAACATTTATGTGTTTCGTAGTTGACATCATCAAACTAGAGATAGTTATATAGGATTTATGTCAAGCACAATGAAAGAATGCCATGGACACTGAATATGAATCTCTCATAACAAATGCAATGTGGAAACTTGTCGATCTAGCTATACGAAATAAATACATTAGCTATAAGTGGATCTTTAAGACAAAATACAAGGCATATGCATCCATCAACAAATACAAACCATGACTTGTTACAAAGGAATATTCTCAGTGATAAGGAATTGATTATGAGTATACTTCTACACCCACTACTAAGATCAAGACCATTAGAGTTGTTTGTGCACTCACAACATAAAAGGCATGGAAGTTTTGACAAATAGAAGTTAAAATTGTAATCTTAAATGGTGATATCAAAGAAGTGTACATGACCCAGTCATAACGCTCATTGACAAACAACATCCATAAAAGGTATGTCATATAATTAATTTAATATATGGACTTAATCAAGCACCAAAGTCATGGTATATTAAGATATATGATCATAAAATGTAACATGGATTCATTCATATCCCTTTAGATTCAAATTTGTATGTCAAGAAGTGAGGAACAAAGATTTTCATTTTGGCTTTGTATGTGGATGATCTTATGATCACATGAATTTTAGATGATATTGTTAAATAAATAAAGAATGACTTGAAGAAATCCTTCGGCATGACAGATTTAGGGTTATGTAATTATTATTTTGTCTTGGAGATATAACAAAATAAGTATCAATAGGTTATAATGAATCATGTTTTAGTATATGTTCACGGTATAACTAATTATGGTATAAAATATAATAAAAACTAACATTTAATTTTATAGGGTTACACAGACTTAGACTATGTTGAATCTATTGATGACATGAAATCAACTTAAGGATATATTTTCATCATGAATCTAGACTAATTTCATGGATTATCAATAAGTAATATGTATTTTGTATCTCATCAACATAGCTTAAATATCATGTTACACAAGGAGTTATGTCTGAAGAAATTTATTTATGTTTTATTTTGTTAGACATAGACATTCTTGAAGACCATACATCAATTCATTTCTATGATAATCAAGGTGTGTTGAACCTTGTCAAGAAAATAGTATTTTATGAAAGAACTAAATATATTTGGGTTGAGTGTCATTACATTCAAGAATAAGTCTTAAACCACCACATTTATCTCTAGCACTATCCAATAGATTCATAAATAGAAGATATACTCGCCAAGTCACTTTATAAGGTGAAATTCAATCTATTTCAGGGATACATTTATAAAAATAATGTAATAAGGGATGAATGTTATCATGGTATTATATTATTAATGTTAGGTCTAAGTTATTAGTCATGTATTATGGTTGTTAGTTTGAGGATTGTTTCAATTTTTCAACCAATCACATACTATATATTCACATGTTTTATCAATGAGTCAAATCATCAAATTTAACACTAGGTTCATGTGGCAGTGAAATGCCATTGATTTTCCCACCAAATGATTCTCATATTGGATCACTACCCACATTCTATATTTTATTAATCTAATCACCAAAGAATTTATTTCTCTCAATGGAGCTTGGAACAACCAAGTCACTTTACCAATTCACCTACATCTCATTGATTGAATAAGTTATTTATTATAACATATTTAGAATATGAATTTATTAAAAAAAAAAAATTTGAAGATAGGAATTAATAATAAAATTTGGTAAAACATATTAATTTACCTATTGATATGTTGAACACATAAAACCCTAAGTATAACAAGGTTAGGGTTTCATTCTTATTTCTAGTGTTTCATATTTTTGAATCTAGATATTATTTTGTAACATGATTTCTAATTATCCTTAATTTAAAAATTATGCAAGTCTATAATTTATATCCATAGTTTTGATTTTCTATCTCGAGCTTTGATTGTAAAAATCACATCTTTTAGTCACTATTAAAAATATATAATAACTATGTAATTCTATAGATTAAATATTACTATAAAAATTACAAAGTTAATAATGAACAATATTTAGCATTCAATAATTCATATTATTTTAAAATTCAATATGAGATGCTTAATGTTACCATTAGGTGTAAAATGGAATTTATGAATCCTTTTATTGCAAGCTACCTTACCTCTCCCTACCATATTGCTCCCATTATTCACCCTAGGTTTATATTAGATTATATAGTAAATATTTTCACTACACAAAGAGGGTGGATTCCCCATGATTTGCAATATAATGGAGGTAGTTATAAATTTCTTCTTAATCCTCCTCTATATCCTATGCCACCTTCGAATTCATCAAAAGTATATAGCATCATAGATTACCTAAAAATACCCATTTTAGGATATCTATCCTTGAATTACTAAAGAGATCAATTATTTATAAGGACCTCATGTATGAGGTACTACATGTGATAGCCTACCTAAATAATATATAAGCTACATATGATGTCTCTATTCCGAATGTCTTAGAATATATTACAAAAATGATTTTATTTGAAAATGGAGACTTTCCCACTAGGAAAATAATAGATAAAAAGCACCCATTATTCATATAGGTTCAAATTTAACATACTTTATTAAAATATGTGATAATAGGTAATGGATTAGGAATTAATATTTGAAGCACTAATTTCTTAAAAAGACTTCGGTGTCAACATAGATGTTAGTTAAAAATAAGATCAATTCATAAAATGAATCAATAATATTACACATGATGTGCTTGGATCAATATCATTATATGTGCTATGAGAAACCAATACATTACTTAAACTATTTTAGGTCATGCCTAATCATCTTCATTAGTTTTAAGTTGGATATATGTTATGGCAGAAATGCAATCCACATTATAAAGTTTTGTGAAATTAAAACATGATGGATACTTATATACATATGTCTAAGATAATGATCCTTTTGAATATATAAAACCAAGAAAATAGAATAATGAATGTAGCTTGTAGTCAGATTTTATGCATTATTCTATAGTACTTGCATCACAACCTATCCCAATAGACAAAATTTATAAATATGAGGTTGGAGAATCAAGTATAATAAATTAAAAGTAGTTAATTACAAACATTAGTTAATAAATAAGTAAATAATGAAAATTTATTATAGATGAAAAAAGATACAATTCTAGATCTTTGTCTTTTGGTAAATTCAGATAATCTAACTTGTATACTCACATATTATGATGATAATGATGATGATGATGATGATGATGATGATGATGATGATGATGATGATGATGATGATAATGACATGTAAGATAATATAGAATATTATATATGCAATCTAAATTTTGATCTTATTGGTCAAGATAAATACATGTATTTTAATGTGTTTACATCTATTGGTGCATGACATTATCATTATAATTCATTTGAAAAACATATTGATGAATTAATGGTGTTTCCACAAAAAAAATATCAAGTGGAAAAATGGAAGATAATCATTCTAGACAATCAACATAATCGTAATGTAAATAGTTATTTCAATTTTAATGCACACCACAAGACTCAAATGTTAAAGTCACCATCATGACAAATGTTTTTAAAATAAATCATAACTCAAGCATAATAACAATGGAAAATTTCACACTATAATACAAGTTTAAAACAAAATTTATTAAACAATCTGATATTCCTAGATTAAAAAAAATTCATCAACCTTACAAGTAAAAATTATTAATGATAAACCAAGCATCATATTAAAAATATGATGTAGGAAAAGAGGCCTAAATTTCGTAAGCCATATCAATTGATTATTAGCTCCATTTGAGCTCATCTTCATGCCAAAACAACTGTCTTGAAGTGTTAAATATTTTCATAACCTACCCTTTACATTATGGAATTTTGTCATTAATTTATTGAGGCCATATGTGACAATGTAAGGGTCTAGAATTACCATTTAATAATATTTTTATTTTTTCTATGTTTAAAAATTATCTATTTTTTAATCGGACTTAAAATTAAGTTGAAAGTCATTCCAGTGGTTAATTTTATATTTTAGTTTTTTTAAAATATTTTTATAGCTAAACATTCTACCATACAAAACATACTAAAAATAGTAGGTCAAGATTTATTTATATTTAGATTTTCAAAATTTTCATGTCAACTCCAATTATGATTTGTGGATTACTTATGCATGGTTTATAGCTATTTGAATCATTCAATATGAATCAATATTATTTATTTTTCATAATCTTGGCCTATTATATTTTTATTTGTCTTAATAGTATTCATATTTATTATTTGGTATCAAATAAATTTTGAATCTTGTATGTGTACAAGATGGTGAGAGGACAACAAGAAATCTCTCATATGAACTAGACTATGAAAGAGCTATAGATGCAAGTAAAATATTATCTATGGTCCTTGTGAATCATGATGATGTTGAGGATGACAAAGATCATGAAGAGGAAACTATTCAAGTTGAGGAGTAAATAAAAATACCACCATCAATGGAAGAGAGGATGGTTAGATATTTAGAAGGAAGGAATGGAGGAATCAAGGTTGATTTTATAGATATAGAGGAAGTTTAAAATAAGAGGAGTTGATAATTGGATGGAAAATATGGAGAAGTTTTTTTAATAGAGAACTATGAGACAAGCCAATAATTATAAGTTTACATGTATGAAATTGAAGGGTCATTCAATGATTTGATGGGATCACCAATAGAAATAAATACAGATAAAAAGTAAAGATATGATCAAATCATGGGAAAATATAGAAAATAATATGAGGGAGAAATTTCATCCTATGGACTTGTAAAAATATTATACAGATGATTTTGAAATTTGAGGTAGAAGGATCAATGTATACAAGAGTATACATATGAGTTTTACAAACTTTCCATATGCATGAAGCATGATGAGACATAAGAGATAATGGATGTAAGGTTTGTAAATGGTTTAAAGTTTTCTATTTAAGATGAATTAGGTATGCATAAATTACTTTTCATTAAGGAACCTTATCAATTAGCTTTGAAGGTAGAAGAAAAACAAATTAGATACAATCTCATAAGAACATTTATTGGGCCAATAATATTAAAATACACTCTAATAAGGGGATTAAGTGGATTTAATAAAATAAAAGGTGTGTTAATAGAAATATAGGATAATCATAATGTGGTCCATAAAGATAAGAAGATAATGGATGAAGGTTTATAAACTATTAAAAAGGAGGAGATATTTAGAGAAGATGAAGCTATGGTGGTGGTAGAGGATGGTTTCCAAATCACCAAAGGTATTATGTTTGTTATAGATGTGGATAATAAGTCCATAGAGTGTTTGAGTGTGCATATTAATAAGGTCAATAAAGGAGGCAAGCAGATCAATGAAGAGTGAATTTATTTGAAGATGAAACAAAAGAAATAATATTGATGTTGCAGTAATAGATATTGGAGAAAATCTCATGATGATAATAAAAATGATTGTTTGAAAGAAATAAGATATGTAGAATAAATAAGGTGGTGATGTATGGCTGAGAACAAATATTTTTTAAATAATGTGTACTTTAGGAGGTGAGATATGAAAGGTAATTATAGATGGTGTTAGTTGTTAAAATATGGTTTTTAAATATCTGACTAAGAAACTAAGTTAGTATTGTGAAAAGCATTCTAATCATTATTAGGTTTAATGGCTTAAGGAAGGCAATTAATTTAAAAAATATAAAAAATGTTTAATCAAGTTTTCTATAGGTGAAACTTAGAAGGATGAAATATGGTGTGATGTTATACTAATGGATGCATACCATGTATTATTCAGAAGGTCATGGTAGTTTGATAGAAAAGTAACTCATGATTAATCAAAGAACACATAGTTTCTAAAATGGTGGTATGAAGGTAGTTTTATTACCTATAAAAGAGGAAGGGAAAGTTAAAAACATGTTGACTGCAAAATAATTTATCAAAGATATGAAGATGATAGGTTATTACTATGCATTAGTAGTGAGTAATGAAGACACATAATTGGTTCAAATACAAATATAAGAAGAAGTAGTTCTGAATTAATATGCATATGTTATACTTGATTAGATACCAAATGGTTTACCACCAAAGAGAGATACTTAGTATCATATTGATTTGATTATTGGATTAGCTCTACCCAATCAAGCAGCTTATAGGATGAGTGTAGAAGAACATGTGAAACTGAATAAGTGGGTTAATGGAATGGTGAGGAAGTGTGTAGTAAGGGAGAGAATGAGTTCTTGTGTAACACCAATATTGATAAATCAAAATAATTATGGAGGGTAGAGAAGGTGTCTGGATGGTAAAGAAAATAATAAAGTAACAAGCATGTACAAGTTTTAGATACCTCTTTTAGATGATATGATGGATGTTGTTGAATGAGAAAAATGTTTTAATAATATTAATGTAAGGACTAGTTTCTATTAGATTAAAATTTGTGAAGGAGATGAATGAAAAACAACACTAAATACTAGATACAGTTTGAATGAGTGGATGGTGATGCCATTCGAATTATCTAATGCTCCCAACACATTTATGAGGTAATGAACACATTTATATGAGAATATAATGGTAAGTTTATGGTGGTTCATTTTTATGATATTTTTAATATTCATTGAGACTACAAAAGTGAACTTACATCATTTGATAATGGTATTAGAATTTTTAAGAAAAGAAAAGCTATATGCAAATTACAAGAAGTGGAGGTTTATGTAGAGCAATTTGGTATTTTTGGGTTTTTTAATTTCAAAAGATGGTTTGAGAATGGATGAATAAAACTTAAATACAATTTTTTAGAGACCTATCCCAAAGAGCATCACAGAGGTAAGAAGTTTCTATGGTTTAGATGTTTTTACCAAAAAATTATTAAGAATTTTAGTAGTCTTATTGCACCAATAAAAATTAGTATGAGAGAAAAAATAACATGGACAAGGGTAGAAATAATAAAGTTGAGTTGTTAAAGAAGGAAATTAAATAAAAACCTATTTTAGCATTATGATATTTTAGTAAAGTGTTTGAGGTTTATTGTGATGCTTTGTTTATTAGAATTGATATTGTCTTGGGTCAAGAAGGGAATCCATTAGAATATTTTAGTGAGAAATTAAATTAAATAAGAATAAATTAATCTATGTAAGATGTTTACTTTTATCACATTATACAAGCATTAAGACATTAGAGTAATTACTTATTGCCTAATGAGTTTATCCTATTTACTGATCATGAAGATTTGAAGTATGAAAACACTCAATAGAAGTTAAATAATAAGCATGCAATGTGGTTGTATTTATTGCATGGTTATAATTTTGTGTTGAAGCACAAATAATCAAAATAAAGTTAGGTAGTTGATGCTTTCAAGAGGTGAGTAGGGATGATAACTACTATGGTGAGTGAAGTAGTTAAATTTAAATATATTAAAAAATTATATTATACCAATCTAGATTTTGTCAAGATAGTTGAGCAATGAAAGAAAACATTAATAGGTGATACAAGTAATGTTTATGAAGTGTATATGATGTAGGATAGTTATCTCTTCAAATGGAAAAAATTATGTAATCTAATTGGGTTTGTAAGAGACAATATAATAAGATAATTTTATGGTGGTAGTTTGATTAGACACTTCGGAAAGATAAAGATAATACCTTCGGTGGAGAGGTATTTTTTTCCAAACATAAAGAGAAATTTCATAGGAAATATTTCAAGGTTTAAGATATATCAGGTGGCAAAATGGTATGCATAAAATACAACATTGCACATGCAATTACCAATTTAAAGAGGGACATGGACATATTTGATTATGGATTTTATTTTGGGATTACAAACATGTAAAGAGGTAATGATTCCAATTTTTTTTTGTAGATAGGTTTTATAAGATGGTTTATTTTATTACATGTAATAAAACCAATGATTCCACTAGAATTATAGAACTATTTTTTAAAGATATTGTGAAACTACATGGCGTTCTAAAAATCATTACATCAAATAGGGACAAAAAAATTCTATGTCATTTTTGGATGAATTTATAGAGGAATACGGGCACTAAGTTATAATTAACTAGTGAATACCATCCCTAAATAAATGGGCATACAATAGTTTTAAACATGAGTTTGGAAAATTTGTTGAGACACATAGTTGGAGAGAAGCCCAAGCAATGGGACTTGACTTTACTACAAAATGAGTTTGTATACAATAGTTCAATGAATATATCAATAAAAAAATATGAATTTTGAAAATATTTATAGGAGAAATATTATGAGTGTTTTATAATGGGTACGGTTAGAAATTGTACAACAAGTTAGCGATGAGCATTTGTAGAACACATAAAATAGTTACAAGAATAAGTAATAATAAAGTTACATGAGAGTAATGAAAAATATAAAGTATAAGTATATGTCAGAATAAAGTAAAATATATTTAAATAAGTATAATTACTATTGTTTTACTTGAGTAAAGAAATATTTTTGAAACGTACATATAACAATTTGAATTATAAGAAAATTTGACAATGCAAAATTATGAAGAAAATAATTGAAAATGTTTATGAGGTGAGCTTACCACATAATTTTGATATATATCTAGTATTCAATGTTTCATATTTATATGATTTCCATATATAATATGGTGAAGGTGAAGAATATGAATAAATAGATTGGAAACAATAGGTTCCACATAAGAATAAAAAAATACAGTGGGAGTTTTGGAAAAGAAGACAGTAAACACAAGGCAAGAAAGTTATGACAAGTACTTCATACAGTGGGAAGGGTTAAAATAGGAAAAAAATAAATGGATTATATAATGTGAGCTAAATAATATTGACAAGAATAAAAGGTAGTTGTATAATAAGAGTAGTTCATAGGAGTTCAATTATTTTTAACTAAAGGAGAATGATGCAGAAAAAGAGGAAAAAATTCTAGACACCATATCTTTTGATCTGTAGCTTTGTTTGATCCCATCTTCAAGCCAAAATGGCCATCTAAAAAATTTAAGTATTTATGTAATCCTTGCTTCTAATTATAGTACCTATTTTATAATTTTTTGAGGTCCTATATGACCATATGAGGGTTTGAAATTACCGTTTAATATTTTTTATTTTTTTCTAAATTTAAAAATTATCTAATTTTGTAACAAAACTTGAACATTAATTTAAATTTATATGATAGGTTAATTTTAGAGTTTCGTTTATTTTTGGATTTTTTTAGATTTTTGTACACTTTCATGAAAAAATTATTATAAAGAGTAGCATCTACTAAAAATAATAGGATCAATTTTATTTATTTTTAGAGTTATGAATTTTGCATGTCAACTCCAATTTTGAGTTGAGTCTTATTTAAGCATGGGTTTTAATTAATTAAATAATTTAATACAAATAAATACTAGTTATTATTTTTAGTCATGGCCTATTATATTTTTATTCATATTGATATTATTCAGCTTCATTAAAATATTAATCGATAAAAAATGTTCATTATTGACTAATGCACATAGAGTTATGATATGTGTTCTGCATTAGGAATGAAAATACTATTGTGATTACCATAGAATGTAACACTGAAATAAAAAATTTAAATTTATAAAAATGAAAATATTATTAAGTTAATATAACTATTTAAAGAATGATCATTGTTAGGTTCTACATGAGATCCATGAAAAAATACAACACACAAATTTTTTAAGCATCCATGATAAGAAATCCTTAGTATAATAATATACACTATGTGTGACCTTTGGTGATAAATAAAAATTAAGGAATAATAATTCACAAACATTTATATTATTTTATTATTATTATATTTTGGATATGAAATTAATGTTTATATACACTATATGTTATCCAAAATCAATTGACATATTACACTATAAATTACTTGTGGGCCAAATGTCATTCATAAATGAATATGGGTGATGTACCTATTGTAGCCAAATGTTGAACCCTTATGTAATCTTTTTTAGACCTTTCCACATTTTCCAAACATGGTATAACTTCTATGCTTTTGTGTTACCTATAGCAGAGATAAACATCTAGGTCAAAGGGATAACTCCCTTGATTTATATATAGTCTCACACTAAAATAAGCTAATCACTTATGGGGTTTAAAAGTGAGGAAGGAGACATAAAATAAAACTATGATAATATAGTTTATACACCAAATATTATTATAAAAACACATTTACATCTTCATTAAGAAACAAGGCTACCAAAACTAACCTTAACTCATTGCCCTTCTAGCATAACTAATTCTCATAGAGGTAGATTGATATACACATTCTAGAGGAGGTTTAAAATAAGGTATGATACTAGAAGCTAATAGTATCTCTCAAAATTAAAGACACACATAACAAAAAAATACGTTTTATGAAACCTATTATAAGAGGTATCACTCACACAAAACATGCTAGAGCACAATGGAAGCAAGAAGCAGAAACTCATCAGTTGTTGACCATATAAACCACATAACACACTTAATAAATATATATTAGAGACAAAATTTAGTTTATAATCTTATTCAAATGAAAAAAAGGTATCAAACCAATAGGGATATTCCATATTAGGTATGTAATAGATATAATTGCCAAAGTGTCTTGCATATATAGAGCATAAAAGAGGAGAGTGAAGAAGAGAAGTGGAATGGTCTCAAGGCCAAGTGTCAAACTATGATAAAAAATTAAAATTAAATAATATGAAATTATAAGTAGGTCATGAAGGTCCTTTTGGATAAATCTCCATTACACACATGACATATCCTTTAGGTTGGCATAGATACTTTTCATGTTCTTCTTTGAAACTAATATCATGGTGATGAGTAGTCCATATATATTAAACTTAATGTATAATATGTAATGACATGTTAATATGTAAATTATAATAGTGAAAAACATATATGCCTTCATCTTATAGCCTTCTTTGTTACACATGTTTCTCACTTTCTTGTAACTACTCACTAGCTCACTAAGTCTATATTCACACTTTTCACCTAAGTGGATTGAAGTTATCTAAGGGAGATTGTTGAAGAAATTATAGGACACATATTACCAACCTATTTTCCTTAAAATTAATCATATATACCTCAAAAGGATCAAATATCATACATCTCATATTTGAACTAGGCAGTAACTTATCCTTCTCATTATCTATCCAAGACTACCTATAGTGAAAATTATAGTAGAGGGATTTTCATGCACATAAATGGTTGAATATTAGTATGAGGATTTCAATAAGGTCCCTACAAACCTCTTAAAATGACTTACATTCAATAATTCCCTTTTGCACATATAGAATAACCAAAATCCTATAATAAACTCAATATTAACCCTATGTCTACAAGAGATAGTATGAAAAAGTTAGGTTTCAAGGACATTTAAAGAGTGATGGACAAGTATAAATTAGTTTCAATACCTATTGAATCCTTATGAAACCATTTCCCACCATATTTTATCTATCGGGTTCAAGTAATGGTTTCAAGAGTGTTTTGAGCTATTCTGATTCCTAGTGATGGTTCACAAAATATACATGTTTGGTCCCATAACCAATTCCACTGAGAAATATTTAAGGAACCCCTTAAAATATTTCCACTTACTTGAGGCACCATGAAAACTATCTATACAGAAGTGAGCATAATAAAATGGTACCTTGAGCTCTTGATTGCATTCTGAGTAGGCTTGACATAATTTTAAGGCCAAATTTACTACCTATGTGTTGTTCTCATCAACCTAGTGATCTTTATCAATATTTTTTTGACCTATTAGGGATATAAAATTAAATATAATGGATCATATGGAAATATGGATTATAATAGACACCTGTAGGGTTTGGGCCTAGTTCCAGGACTAATAGGCCTAATTATATTTTCTATGCATATAACCACCTATGAAGGTTATATTACATGTATGTCACTATTCACACTTTTTTAGTATCCAAAAAAACTCTTCACATATTTACATGATTTATTAATACTCTTTCTTGCATCTATTTTATAATTCATGCACCATAGGTCGACATATTACATTATTTGTGAAGTGTCCTTTATATGAGACAAAACATAAGGTACTTACCCTACTGGTATAGGGTTCCTAAGATTACTAATGTATATTCCAACTCATGAATATTATTTTTACCAAGATTCAATGATATATCACACTTATAGATCCTTCAACACCTCTAATTCCCAATACTAGCTTTTATGACTTGACTATTCAGGGTTTAGTTAAGTGTAGGTTTGGGTCTAAAACCCTATTTAGATCCACATATTCTCTATTTCCTACCTATAACAATCCTATAAAAATTTTATGTCATAAAATTTTATGGTGTATTCAATATATTGATCACACTTTCATCACTTTGTACCTACCAAATTACAATATCCCACTAGCTTGAACTAGTATATAGACTATCTACCAACTATATCTATGCATTAGAGGAATATGGTTTTCCTATAGGTGTTAATTTATTTGAAGACATAGTAAATTGACTCATTTTATTAATACTAAGGTTATTTAATTCATATCATTCTTGGAGAATCATCTATGCCTATAGACCATATTTCTCATCTCTCACCACTAATGCATTATGTGTCACTATAACCTAAATGTTTGTTTGAGCTCAAAAGAAACGTGTTTCATTAAAAATATATAGTTAAAAATTTCTTAACTTGGGATCAACCTAATAATTTTATTTATCAACCAAATAATCTCCTATTTTAATTTGTGTGTTACTAATAGGCCTTGGCTATAAGGAGGATTATATTACGCTTCTCAAGATTTCAATATCACTTACCAAAAAATGTAATTGTATGAGACCGAGATATATTTTAGAGAAACTAAGGTAAACTCTCCCTTAAAAAAATCATCTCAACTCTTCACCTATGTATGTTTTTGTAAATGGCCTAGGACAAATACTATGAACCCTGTATGACTTGAGAACCACATTCAAGTCAATAAATTAGATGAAACCTATGTCTAAGATTTTGGATGGTTGATACATATTTTATACATCCTTACAGGTGACTATAGGTGACTGTAATATTGAGGCTTTAAGGAATCCATGCTTTTTGTCTTGGAACATATCTCAATCACCCTCTATGCAACCCTCAATGGAGAAACTAACTTCCGTTATTTAAGAGGAGAAATCAAGTGTATTTTCCTTGATTTGAAGCCATTGAGAGAGAATAGAACACTAAAAATAACCAACATTGCTCTAAAGACTATTGTGTTTGCACTTCAAAGACAAGGATAATGATCCTACTTGCATATTCATATGCACACATGACGAATGAGTTTGAAAAAACATGAATAGAATGAAATGTTTTGAAAGAATACATACATCAATTGTAAAAATCATATCAATCCAAACAAAAGTGAAAATAAAAGTATTGTGGTTATGAAGGTAGTTTGGAGGCACTAACAGTCATAACATTTATCAATGATGTCAAAATCACCAATTTGAAAATCACTAACATGTAATAGAAGGTTATGGAAACTAATTTTACTTGCCAAAATAATTCATCTCAACTCTACTTCTCATATCTGTACCAACTTGAAACTTGTTGACCTTGTTCATCTGCCAAAGGGAATGAAGAGAGAGAGATAGACTAGTTTTTAGCTTTTTTGTAATTTTCAAAGCTATATGAGCTTATAAATGAGCTATGGGGATATTAAGGGACACTAATTAAGTATTCACATATGGCATAACTATTGTATAGTCTGTACAAAAACTAAAGCTTCCTTTTTCTTTAGATAATTTCCTTTTTTGTATGTTGAACCTACATCATGTGAGTTCTAAAACTATGTTTGGCACTTTCCTAACATCAAACACATTGAGTTACACTTTGAAAAACTTTTACTTTCATATTTAATTAAACTGACCCAAAAGGACATAGAATAACATACAATGAACTTAAGAAAATGTGACCAAGATAAAACATAGAATGAGACCTCATTTATGACCAAGATGAACGTATTAGTACCTAAAAGACCCTATGTAAGTTTGATATTACAGGGGCGTTGACCTAATTTGACATGGGGTGAAATTAGTCATCATTTTTATGATTTCCTAAGGGTAACAAGCTTGTTATGCTAATGACTAGTAACCTTCTCCTATCCTTAGGAAATGGATTCACCCATACAATACAAATGAAACTAAAATACCTCTAAATAAACAATAAACACACACCAAATAGAATATATGGAAATAAACACAAGATTAAAAATGAAGAAAACATGCCTATGCTCTCATGAACACTTAGAGAAAACACACAAAACTCAAGCCAACTAACTTATGGAAAAACTAACCTAAGTACCACTCTTCTATTTGGATCAAAGAAAAATATTTTACCATACATTGGTTCATGATATGAAGGAGTGAATGAGGCATGTTTCCTTTTCTTGCTTTACCATTTTTGTCTCCAATTACTTCATGATTTCAACTATATTTGGTGTGATTTTAAATGTAACCACAATAGGTACAAACATATCACCTATGAAGGTGAAATCTTCTTTTGACTCAACCATCTCTTCATGGTACTCCAAAACTTCAACTTGACTGAATGATACATCACCAAGTCATGTGTCTCTGACCTTTATATTACATTTAGTGTGATCAAAATCCTTATAAATTACAAGCTCATTAGCTACCACTTAAATAATCTTGATACTTTGGGAGCTATCATGTTGTACTTTAAAGGGAAAAGAACATTTAACAACATATTCAATCTGGATAGTAGGAGGTATAGGCATTTGAAAGGCCTCAAAGTCACTACATACCTCATAGAATATTTTCTGCAAATCATCTTACTCCATAACAGTAGAAATATCTTCTTATTATTTTGTATTCTTAGGTTCAATCTCTTAATCATACACATGAACACCAACCAACTCAGTAGATGTGATTTCATTCTTAAACACCTCTTCTTTCATGTCTTTACTAAACTCTTTATGGATGGATGTAAAATGACCTCCAACATCCGTTTCTTAACTCAATAATATTGACTTCCACTTGTATTCACCAAGGGGAATGTCTATGGTGATCTCTTCATCATAGATTCTCATTTCATCTTCTTGATTAATTAAAACTTGAGTTTTCTCTTCTTTACTAATCTACCATAGGATAGGTTCTCCTTAAATAAGTGATGAAGTGGGAGGGTGGTCAAGAAGATTATAGGTTAGAGAAGGATTAGGTGTGATGGAGGGTTCATGAATAGGTATGGAGATGAAAATACAAACTTGAAATAATTCTTGGAGAGAGAGAAGGTTCTATTGAGCTATAGACATTTGACTTTCTTGATCAATCACTTCATGATTTTCATTGTCTTCTTGAAGCTCATAAACAACTACCACTCTATCTTCCACATTCTCATCTAAGGCCTCTTTTTCACATTAAAAATATTATTGAAAAGATCTCAAAGATTGGAAAGATAAAGGTTCGTGAGGAGATGGAAATGGGGCTTGATGAAAAGTAATATTTTCCTCTTTGACATCAACTTCTTGGTCTTCACTGTCTTCATTTTCATTTCTCCAAGACTTAACCACTTGGTTCCATGTCAGAGATTAGAAGTTATTAAGCTTATTTTAGGATTGGATTGGATCTTATTGAGGATATAAAATGGTTTAATGAGGATAAATATGAGAAAAAAGATATGGAATATAATATTATTCTTGAATAGGTATAGGTATAGTTTCAGGGAGATTGTCTCAAAGAATCTATCTCTTGAGAGCTTGGATTTTTACTTCAAGAACAAGCATATTAAGAGCTTAGATTTTTTATTCAATATCATTAATATTATATTATTAATAATTTCATTCATAGTGTTCTTCATAAGATTCTTCATAGGGATATTCAAGAAAATCATGTTCATATATATAAGGGACATGATGGTCATAGGGCTGCCATGGCTCATATGACTAATAACAACCTTGATAGGGATGTTGAAGGATATAAAATATATCATTTTAAGGTTTATAGGGAGGTAAATATTCGTAGTTCTAAACATAGCCATCCATATAAAATTCATGAGTCAAATTAAAAATAAGACTTGGTAAAAATCTTTTACATTAGGTACCGGGGCTAATTATAATGAAATTATTGCATTATTATTTTTCATTAGTTTTTGCTATAATGCTTCTAAAATATGATAAGAGGAAGAACAAATGAATAATAATTACACTCTTTTGGACATTAATCACAATATGCATGCCATAAATATTATAGTGAAATATTTCACCCTTGGATGAGGTTGTTTAGACCTCTCCACATTTATCCAACATGGGATTACCTCTAGGCCCATGGGTTACCTATAATAGAGGTAAACCTATAGGTTAAAGGTTTAGCTCCATTGATTTATCTTTTAGGCTTAGTTTACACTAAGATAATAACTATTTGGGGTTAAAAGGGAAGAAGGGGACATAAATTAAACCTATGATAATGGAGGTGATACAAAAAATATTATTCCACAAACACACTTGCATCTTCACTAAGAAATAAGGCTACCAAACCTGACCTTAAGTCATTGTTCTTATATCATAGGTATTTCTCATAGAGGTAGATTTGTATGCATATTTAGATGTGGGTGAGAATAAGGTATGATAATATACACTAATATTATCTCTCACACTTAAATACACACTTAAAAAATAAATAAACTTTATGAAACCTATTAGAAGATGTATCACTCACACAAAACATGCAAGAGCAGAATGGAAGCAAGGAAAAGACATTGATCACTTATTGACCACATAAACCACTTAAAAAAATTATTTAAGATATTTTATAGATAAAATCATATCAAAAATATTATTCAAATGAAAAAAAAAGGTATTAAATTAGTATGGCTTCACCATACTAGGTGTGTACTAGATACAATTGCCAAAATGGCTTGTATATATAGAGTATAGGAAAGGAGAGAGTAGAAAAGAAATGGAAGGGTCACAAGGCCTAGTGTAAAAATATTATAAATAGTTAAAATGAAACAAGATGAAATTATAAACAATTAATAAATGTCCTTTTGGATAAATTTCCATCACAAACATGACATATCCTTCAGGTTGGCATAGAGACTCTTCAAGTTCATCTTTGAAATTGCCCTCATGATGATGAGTAATCCATCTATCTTGAATTAACTATGGAATATGTTAACACATATTATATAACATGATAATATGTAAATGAGATCAAGGATATCCATCTATGCCTTAAAATGATATCCTTTTTTGTTACACTTGTTGTTCACTTGCTTGTAACTACTCACTAGCTCTTTACATCTATCTTCACACTTGTCACTTAACTGGCTTGATTTTTTCCAAGTGATATCATTTATAATACTATATGAAACTTATATATAAATTTTTTTTCATTTAAATTCATCAAATAGACCTCAAAAATATCCAATATTAGAACTCTCATCTTCAAACCAGGTAGCCACTTCTCCTTCTCACTAGCTGTCCAAGACTGCATGTAGTGAAAATTGTACCAAATGGATTTTAATGCATAAAAATGATGATATATGATTATGAGGAGTTTAAATAGTTACATTCATACATATTATAATGACTTACATTCAAAATTTCCCTTCTACACCTATATAACAAATAAAATTTTGTAAAAAACTCAATAGAAGTCCTGTCTATACAAGAGACAATACAAAAAAGTTGTGTCAAGGATATTGAAAGAGTGATGAGAAATTATAAATTATTTTTAATGAATATTAACTCCCTCTATATTAATTTCCCATCATATTATTTTTGTCAGGTTCAAGCAAGGGTTTTAGTAGGGTTTTGAGTTGTTATGGTCTTTAATGATGGTTTATTAAATATAGACATTCAATCCTTGAACCAATTCCAATGAAAACAAGATAATGGACCAATTAAAATATTAACAAATCCTTGAGTCACCATGCACACTATCCGTATAGAGTTTTTGACTACATTCTAAGTAGGCTTGAGACAACTTCAAACCAAATTGACCACTTATATGTTATTCCCTAAAAACCAGTGATGATTACCAATTTTTTACTCCCTTATAAAGTTTATAAAATAAATTCTAATGGATCATATGGTGTTATGTATGGTATTACACACCTGCAGAGTTTAGGCCTAGTTCTAGTCGTAATAAGCCTAATAGTAATTTATGTGAATATAGACACCTATGATGGATTTAATGATTTTAGGTTCATATTCATAATTTTTTAATATCCAAAACAGCCCTTGATATATTTACATGATGTATTAATACTATACCTTTCACCCTTTTTATCATTCATGCACCACAGGTCTATAGATTACCTTGTTTATGAAGTGCCCTTTGTATAAGAGAAAACAAAGTGTAATTACCCTATTTATATGGACTAAATGAGACCATTTATGTCTAATAAAAGTCATGAATATGATATGTATCAATATTTAATGATTTATCACACTCATAGAGCCTTCAACACCTTTGATTCTCAAAACATGATTTTATGACCTAATTGTGTAGGGTTTATTTTAATGTACGATGGGGTTCAAAAAATAGTTTAGATCCATATATGATATTTTTATTGAATCCAAAGATCTTATGAAAGTTTCATTTCATCAACTCTGATGGTGTATTCAATATGGTGATCCCACTTTCATCACTATTTATGAACCAAACTGTATTCTCCCATTAGCTTGAACTAATCTACACACTATCTCCCAGTTGTACCTATGCATTACATGAATATGAATTTCCTATAGGTGTTAATTTATGTTAATACATATTTTATAAACTTATTTTATTACTCTTAATGTTACTGAGGTCATATCATACCTGCATAAGAATCTATGCATGTGGACCACGTTTCTCATCTCTCACTAGCAATGCGTTATCTAACACTATAATTTACAGGTTTATTTGAGTTAAAAATCATTATGTTTCACTTAATATATACATTTAAAACTTTCCTAACTTATTATTCACTCAATCATCTTCTTTATCAACCAAACAACCTCCTTTGTGAATTGACATATTCCTACTAGCCCTAAGATATTAGGAGGAAGACATTAGGTTTGTCAAGATATCAATATCACTTACTAACATATGGAACTATACTAGACAAATACCCATTTTTAACTAAGGTAAACTCCCTTCAAACAGCCTTTTCAACTTTCTACCTTTATATGTTTCTTTAACTAGTCTAGCACAAACACTATGAACCTTGTAGGACTTGTGAAACTAATTTAAGTCATTAAATTAAATGTAACTTGGGTCTAATCTTTTAAATGGTCTATTTATCTTTCGTACATCCATATAAGTGATTATAGGTGACTATCATACTAAATTTTTGACCAATACTTTCTCATTATCTTGGAACCTATCTCAATCACCCTTAATGTCTCTCAATACAACCCTCGATGGAGAACTAACTTTCATAATTTAAAAGGATAAATCAAGTGTATTATCCTTGATTTGATGCCACTAAAAGAGAATATAACACTACAACTAACCAATACTACTCTGAAGACCATTACTTTTACACTTATAAGACAAGGGTAATTATCCTTCTTTCATATTCATATCAACATGTGCCAACTGAGATTTAAGACAACATGAAGAGAATGAACATGCTCTACAAGAACACCTACATTACTTGGAAACATCATATCAATCTAAACAAAAGAGAAAACTAAGGTGATCGGGTTATGAAGGTATTTTGAAGGCAATAGAAATCTTAGCATTTGTTCATGAATTACAGAGCACCAATTTTAAAACCATTGACATGGAACAAAAATCCATGGAGACTAATTTCACCCACCAAAATCATTCATCTCAACTCTAATTCTCTTGTATATACCCACTAAAAATTCATTAACCTTGTTGATTTTCCAATTTTGGAACTATCAAATTTATCTGAGCTTGAAGATGAGCTATGGTTATCTAAAGGGATACTACTGAAGTAGTCACATGTGTTATAAAAATTATATAGTCTATACAATAATTGAAACTCCAATTTTATTTAGATAATCTCCTTCTTTGAAAATTGAACATACATCATGTTAGTTCTAAATCTACATCTAACACTTTCCTAACATCAGACACATTCACTTACACTGTGACACAATTATCATTTCATATAAAACCTTACTGTTTCATTAAAGTGGCCTAAAAGGACATAAAATGACATAAGATGAACTTATTAAAATATGACAAAAATAAAACATAGCATGAGACCTCATTTATGACCATGATGAACATTTTTGGACTTATAAGACCCAAGGGAAGTTTTAACTTTTAGGGGGTTGACCTAATTTGTCTTGGGGTAAAACTAGTCAATAACACCCTACCAACCATTTGAGGTTTACATTTGGATAACAATCAATATTAAAAAAATACATTAGATAAGTGAAATCGGTACATCAGTTTGTTATATGATAGAAATAATCAATATTTAACAAGATGGTATCAACAAAAACCTAAAGGGTAATTCTTTAAATACAATTAAAAAACACATCAAATATCATACATAGTGGAAGAAAATGTAATATGTATACACAATCTATGAAAATTAAAAAAATTAGAGGTAGAAATAAGTGGAATATAACCATATGATGAATATTATTATTTATAAAGATTTGTTCCATATATATTCTAAAAGTATAAAAAAATCAAAATTTATTAAAAATATAAAATTAGGACCAATGCATGACATGTTTGATAGCTTATGTTATATATGCATCACATTCTTGGTATATTATATGTGATTTTCCATAAAAACATGAATTTAAAAGTATATATGAGTGGTATTCATTAAATAAATGTTCTACATAATATATGGATGCATAGATGTAGAACATTTTTACACCTAAGGGCTATGTCAATGGTGGGTGCATGTTATTCCACATGTTAGATTAATAAAAATGTATTTTCCTCTAAACATTTTCTTATATTATTTAAGTTTATACATTTATTACATATGTTACTTTCATATGCATTGACATTGACATGTATTGATGTTGTAGAATAGTTTGAATTATTATATTTTATAATATTTATATTTCATTTCATGTAGGCTAATTCTTTTTTATTAATGGTAAATATGGGTTTTAAAGACAAATAAATTAAACTATAATACCAAAAAAATATCTAAAGATAACCCAAAAAAATAACAATAGTTAAAAATAGAAACCAATGCTAAACAACATTAAACCAAAAAATAATTATGTCCATTCAAAACCATTTTCCTTCTGAGATTTGATGGTCATACCCGTTGTTTCTAATGCCTTTAAATTTCATTTATTTTTTTGACTCACCATCATCTATTATCCTCCTTATACTAGATTAGATAAGATAGGAATGTAGAGTATAATATCATTACTTGATGTATTATTCAACAATGGAGCCCTAGACTAAAATCTTACACCTTCTAAGTTGGACTGTAACAGAGTTTGATCTAGCAACCCATCACTAGATTTACATGTAGTTATATTTTTAGAATATTTGTCATCAACATTTCTACATGGGGTTATTCCCATAGGTATTTCTAGGAAATTTTCAATAGTAGCTTCAAGTATTATATATTTTTGGCCCACATATTTCCACCATATATTTCATTTTTATGATTTATGTCTAGCCAATAATTGAAAAAATGACAGGTAAGAAAATATATATGACATCTAAAGGGTAAGTATTAATAATAAATATGGTGTACTCAAGTTATATAACTCACAATCAAATCCAAATTACCTGAAAGATCTTTAGTAACATCAAAACTAACCAGAATTTTGGAATAAGTTGAATGGTCCAATTTTTCTATTATCAAATCCTCATCCCAAAATTCAATAATAGTATTACCTATGCCCTAAAAAATTATATGATCCAAAAATTGAAGAGGTACATTTGTAGGCTAATTTTAGGCCATGCCCTCTTTCCTTCTAGTCTGGTATTTTCAAATTAAGTGTCATTATATATGTCTTTTTCCTTAGGACCTTGATATATTATTTGACTTTCACTTGATTGATATTTCAATGCATGCCTATTTTTTGGGCCCATTCATCCTTACATGAATTATAATTGATTGATTTTTCATTTTATGGATCTTTATTTGTGCCCTTAACTTGTGTAGCATTCAATTATCTTTTTAATGGACCTATCCTTGTGTGATATTGAGTGATATTACATATGATTTTGTTATGTGTCATGGGCATGACCTCTCGTGCTTATGAGTGGATAAAGTTCATATTATTTTATATTTTGTATGGTTTGATGCATATCATGCACCTCCACATTTTTGTGTGATACCATGAATCATATCATGCATCTTATAAGGTATGTTATTATTTAATACTTATATTAGTGATGATTGCTACATACCTAATTTAATATCTATCTTAACAAGTTTTCATAATTTCAAAAATAGAAAATATGTTTGTTATAAATGTACAACATCCTATATTATGTTGGAATTATTTGGATGTGATTTTGGGCATGGACAATATTAATATATGCACTATTGAAATTTATTTATGTTTTCACTAATTGGATCATATTTTGGGGCATAAACATTATTCATACACAAAAACTCTTGTAGTTTATATTTTTAATATCATGGCATTTATGTGACATTAATAGTACCTAAGGTTACATATTAAATCTATAAGTCCATGTGTAATGGTTGATTTGACCCAATTGATCTTAATATACAATCCTTATTTTATATTGAGGTTCAACATTAGTTAGATGCATAGTGTAATTGATGTTCATTATTATCTAATAGCCTAAAACTACCCCTTAAAATTAATTCATTTATTTTAGCAATCTATGAGCCTTACCTCAATAAATTTATCCATTCATTCATATTCACCCCAATATCTAATGGTTAAACAAAATCCAAATTATCCAAAATTTTTAGCAGGATGCATCATTTGAAAACCATCATGGGGTAAATTGTTTCACCCACATACCTATTTATTCCTTAATTTATCATTAAGTTTCAAAGGTTTCATTTACATTTTATATTCATTTAAAAACTATATTTTTATTGTTTCATGTGCATATTACATTGCATGGAGTAATTTTCACATTTAGAACCTTTTCTAAAAAATAAAGTGTGTTTACACACTTAGGTACATCTCTGTATCCTTTTCCTATATATTATTTTTAATTTCAACACTATAATATAATGGGGGAATTTTGATGTTATAAAATATGGTATTAAACACTCAATAATCTTATTCTTCACATAATTTCACCTAAAATGACTTGTGCTTAGAAATATGGATATTATACGCCCTTAACTCATATCAACATGATTTCTATGGGTTTGACCATCTTGATTTACTATTATTATTGCATAATAATTCCATAGTCCATACCTTATATATTCATTAGCATACAAATATTCTCACCAAATCATTACATTAATATTCATGGCTTTTAGATTAATTTTTCAAACTCAAAATCCTATATATTTATAGAGGCATCTAACTCCGATAGACTTGTCATTGTGATAATAAATAGTCATTTAAAAAAATTATATTATATTTATGGGTCAACCCATACATTTTACATCTTCATGGTGTGATAAATTAATCGAAGAGTCTAACATAAAAATAAATAAAATTTAGGATTATTTAATAACCTATCATTGCCAGCAAAACACTAAGCAAGTTCATTATTTAAATTTTAGATTAAAACTGACTACACTAAAATTTGCAATTTAAAAATAATTCACAATGACATGTATTAAAATATAGAACCGAAATTCACATAGATAAGCTTTGAAGAATAAATATTCTATAATCTAACATAGGATTCTACAAACTATAAGAAATTAAAAGAAGATCTAGATACCCAATTCTTGATCTAAGTGACTCACAATATACTTTTATAACTTTTAACACTTACACATACAATAGAACCTTGCATATAGCTTAAATTAGCTAAGTATTTAAATTTACTAGGTTATTTCCATTTATAGCGAGTGAAATTATTTAATCATATTCAATGTTAATATTTAAATCCATTTTTTATTCTAGTGTATTAAAAAATATGAATTTACCAAAGTCATATCTTAAAAAAGCCATTAATAATCAAAAATATAAGCAACAATGAAGGTATCATAAAATTTCTATTTCCATCTTCATAATTTAATTTTTCCATTAAATTTATGATCTCCCTCTTCTTTTGCATGGATTTTGTTTTCAAATTTATTTATAGATTGGGATTTATTTCTTGAAAATAAGTGCGTCAAAAAAATTCATTCCATTTATCTAGTTAGAATAATTATGTTATCACATTTTATTGTGGCATTCACCTATCAGTAAATGTAAAGACTAGAGTCTCCTTGTTTTCAAATTTGGTAAAAAGATTAAAAAAAAGTTTATTTTCAAATAAATAAGGTATAAAACATTTTGTAGAATTAATTGTGGAATCCATTGTCAATTGAGTCAAATTGAACCTTTGCCTTGAGGTCCTAAACTTGTTTTATCTAAAAAATATAATGAAATATCCTCATATAACCCCCTCGGAAAATTCATATGTTACCTTAAAAAAATTTATATAACCCAATCATTATCTATGGTTGAAATTTGCTAATAAAATTTTTGGTTTTCTGGAATTGAAAGAACACATTCACTAGATAACTATGTTAAATCTGGTTATGATTTTTTTTTTCATTTCCATTTCTAATTCATTTTTCTTCAAGATCAATTTTGTATATATTATGTTTTTTATTAATAAGTATCATGAAATCCTTTTCTTTAATAACATATTCAAAACAAATATTGTTTGTCATTTTACTTTTCTTGATGTTGAATTTTTTTCCATATTTTCCATCTCATGTATTTTTTCGTTTACCTCTATGTTTTCTTGAATTATGGGAATAATTTATATTTTTAGTAGTGTATAAAATTATTTATCCTTTAGACCTAGTTTTTATTTCAAAAGATTTTTCTTTCTCATCCATCTTCTAAACAAGTTGATCAAAAGCAAGAGTCTTCAATAGATTTATTTATTGAAAAGACTCCAATTATTCTAAGTATGTTGGGATAATATATTTTAAAAATGTGTTCATTTAAATATATTTTTATATCAAAAAAATAAACATCATGTTTGATTTCACATTTTTTAAAATCCAAACTCATGAACTCACCATTTTTAGACTAAAGATTAAAAAATTCAACTATAACTATATGAATTCCAATTTTTAGTGGGAGTAACACAAGTACTTATTTTTTTAAAAATGTTTCCCAAATATTAATATACCACTACATGTGATTAAAAACATTGACATCAATTAAGGTCTGCATCAAGGCAAATTTTATTTTAAATTCTTTTTCTTTTAGGGTGTTATCTTTTTTGTTTCCTTGTATTCGCTATGTTGTGCATCATTATCATAGATGTTGATTCAAAATTCATAGAACATGAGTATATTATCAATTTATCTTGACCAATCTAAGAAAATATTATTTTTCATTAGTGTTGTGCTAATAATTAATTTAATTGAATGTATTTTTAATATTTTAGTGAGATGGAATGGTTCCTTATCTCTCAAAAAAGGTTTCCTTTTCTATTTAAAACATAACTAATATATGAAAAATATCTATATGATTTAAATTCCTTCATGCTAGATGGAAATTAGAATCATATCATAATTTTTATATACCTAGTGATATTTGAAAGATAACTTAAAACACCTAAGAATATAATGGTATGTGATACATACATAGTATGTGAGAAGGATTTTTTTGATATCCGACACTCTCTTAGTGATAAGTCCTTTTTCATGGGTATAAGAACACTATGTACATGTATTTTTTTAATTTCAATATTTAAATCTAATAATAGTAAAAAAAATTACTGAAGCAAAGGAAAAAAAATAAAATATTCTAATTTCTATGTGTTAATTTAAAGGTATGATTACACAAATGCCATTTTTACATACATATTATTATATAATTTCATTATTTCAATCATGATTACATATCTTGTAAACATGAAGCATTGGCACTAATACTGAATGTTTCTATTATTTTTGGTTTCAATTCATTATTTTCTAAAATTTATTTGATTTTTAAAACAAGTAAATTTATTTTGTCTGTAGAAAATGACTTTCTTTTTTTGTTTCAATAAGTAAAATTAAATTACAATTATTCCCTTATTGGAATATCCTACCAAAAAATTATATATTCCTTTGATTTTATAGTTTTAAATCATAAGGGATAAGTTAAATTATAAAAAGTAACAAATAAAAATTTACTTTATTAATCTTTAAGAAGGAGGGTGATGTGGTACAAGAAAATAAAGGACTTCAGCTGAATTTTTATATTTAATAGATGAAAAATCAATCTTCGAAAACTTCTATATTAGTTTTATATCCCAAATTTGTGACCAACTACCAAAATATGGAAAATATGTGTAGTTAATTACATGGAATGCACTTCATGTAGCTAAAAAAAACTTTCTTAAGTTTGATAAAATAGTAAATCATAGTTCTAAATTCATTCATTCCAAAATAATGTCACTTTATTTTTTGAAAATATGGTCATTGTTTTCTAAGCATGGGCCAAAGAATATGAAACACCACTTTATATGTTAACATGTAGGTTTGAATTTAGTATAATAGTCAAAACAACCAAATTGCCTGTTAGAAAAATATATATATTCTTCATTTTACAATTTTTTTCATAGTGTGTGTTACCAAATTTAGCATGCCAAAGATGACTTTTTAGTAATCCTTATTCAATGAGATAAATTTTTTTTCTTGAGATTGAGTTCTATCCCCTATGTTTTAATAATTTTCATTCTTTATATCTAGGTAGAAAAATTATGTTATCATAATTCCTTGTGACATTCAGCTTTCCATAACCTCTAATAATGGATTTGACTTGTTTTTTATGGAGAATAAGAGAGAACATTTTCATTTTAAACTATATATGGGTTAACACATTTTAAAGAATGAAGTCTAGAAGCTATGATGAGTTGAGTCAAATTCAACCTTTGCCTTGAGGTTTCAAACTTATTCTATTTTTAATATATATTAGAACATCCTCAAATATTTTCCATATAAAATTATTATGTTGTGCGTCACCATTTTCTGGAACATAAGCTTTATTTAAGGTTATACTTTATTAAAAAAATATTTGATTTGTCTGATATGGACATCAAATAATCACTAGATAATTATGTTGATTCTAGTTGTGATTTTTTCTTCACTTACATTCTAATTTTTTTATACGATTAAATTTTTATATGACATTTTATATTTAGGAGTCTCATGATTTCCTTTTCTTTAACAAAATTTTCAAAACAAATATTATTTGTTATTTTACTTTTCTTAATCTTGACTATTGATTTTTATAAATCTTACACCTCATCCTTTAATTTATCCTCTACTTATATCATTTCTTTAATTATTATAATAATTTACTCATTTTATTTTCATAATAAATGATTTACCTCGTAGACTCATTTTTTCATCCAAAGACTTCTTCTCACTCTACTAATTCTTAACTAGTTGATGAAAAGTGAGTGTTTTTAATGGATTGATTTCTTGAAAAGTGTCAAAGTAGTATGATTATGTTTTGAGAATATATTTTATGATTTTTTTCATATAAAAAAGAATTTTTAAACCAACAACATCAACACCATGCTTGATTTCACATATTTCTAAAGACAAATTCATTACATCACAATTGTTCAACTAGATATTAAACAATTTAAATTACCACTTTTTGAATATAAATCTTGGTGTCAATCATATAAGTCATTAAATTTTTAAATTTTACCAAGGATTGTTTGACCCCTATATGTGATGATAAACCTTTGCATCAACTAAGACCTGTGTGAAGACCAAAGCCTTTGAATTATTTTACATAAAAACTAGTAACTTATTTGTTCTTTTATATTTAACAATATGTGCATCCCCATCACATATTTATAATAAAATTTCATTTACTATGGGTTTATACTCAACCCATACTGAGAATTCCAACCATGTATATTTCATAGTTGGTGTTCTTCTAATGATATTTTTTATGGAATGTGTTTTTTTATTTCAAAGAGATGGAATGGTTCCTTATCAATCGATAAATATAGAATTTTATATATACTAAATAATTTCTATATTAAACATATCTATAAACTCATCCTTATTATATACATGATGGTACTTAGAATATTATTTTCCTCTTTATATACCCAGTGGTATGTGAAATATACATTAAAGAATGTGAGGATAGAATGGTATGAGGTAACTAGGTAGTACATGAAAATGATTACTTCTATCTATGAAACTCCTTAGTGACAAGTCCTTGTACATGGCCATAATAACTATATATGCCAAAAATAGTATATATTATAGATATATTCATAAATGGGCAATGAATGGAATGGGAAAATGATTATTTTCCTTATTTCTCCTTGGTAATTTATGAGGATGCCAAATGTTGTTGTTTCAGATACATTAGGTTATAATTACATCAATTTTATCACTAAAACATAACTTTTAGGCACAAGCTAGAGTCATTATGGATATTATACATTACAATTCTATTTGAGTTTGCACAATTTGATTATTTTCTAAAATTTTCATCAATTTGAAAAAAAATGGTTTGAAAATTGACTTATTTATTATGTTTTGATAGTTAAAAATAATATTATTACCTAATTATATATCCTCAAAATATAGATCATATGTGATTTTGTTTTCATGTTTTAAAACATAAATGATAAGTTAAGTTTCAAGAAATAATAAATGAAACTTAAGGCTTTTTAATATTGAATAATGAGAGCGATGTGGAGGGAAATGTAGAATATAAAAGGAAAAAATTTAATAATAATTTTATTATTTAATATCAATAAAATCAATCTTCCACCATTTCTATTAAGTTCACACCCTAACTTTGCTGCCAAATAACAAAACATGCTTAAAATGAATTGTTCATTACTTGAAAAACACTACAAGAAACAAATAAATCTCTTTCTAGCTTAACACAATTTTATAGCATAGTTTTCAATTAATTCATGGTAAATAAACCCCAAAACACCATGTCATTATGTGAAAAATTTGTCATACTTTTCCAGACACAATCCAAAGAAGATGAAACATGTCTTCATATGATGACATGCTAGTATGAATTTATAAAAATAGTCAAAAAAACTAAAATGCCTCTTAAAATAACCAAGTCATAATTTTTAGTACGCCAGGCATATTTATTTTTTATTGAAATTTCTTCTTAAATGTTTATTCTATGTAAAACAAAAACTGTAATCATATGAGTTTGAATGAATTTTGTTTGGCTAGAAATGGAGTATACATGAAAGGTGGATTAATAATAGAGGATAAATATTTATAAATTTTGTGCTCTGATAAAAATGTAAGGCCCATAATAATGGGATGGAAAATGAATAATAATTTGAATGAATGAAGAGAGATGAAAATATGTATATCAAAATGTGACTATTCAATTCACTTTCTAAGAAGGCTATTCAACTTGCTACATAGACCACTCATCTACCACTACTAAAGAAAATCTCTCCTAAAAATAAATCTATAATTAATTAATATTATGTAAAATTGTATTACATGAAAATAATATATTTTTTAAATCAGGTCTAAAATTCATGTTTAAATATAGATATTTTTAAACAATATAATGAAGGATGAAACCCTAAATGAAAAACTAAGGTTTAGCTCTATAGTAGATAATACTTAGGTACACTTATATATTTTACCTTATATTGATAATTTGATCCTAAAATATATAAACATAGATAAGTATTAATATTATAATACGTATAACAATAAACATTAATAATGGTTTATTTTTTATACTCATGGAACACTCCATAGGCTCATTTCCACCAAGGGCCAATTCAAACATTCTCCATTCTAATTGTTTCTACATCATTAAAAAATGCATAGATCTAATGCCTTCATCCTAATTGACTAATGGGCTTGAATAGGTATTAATTACCTATAGATCTAGGCTTTCCACTAAATGAGGGATGAACCCTTATTTGTCCTCCCCCTCATTGTCTAAGCCAAACAACTTGTGACAATAATTATTATTTTGGCCAAATATTTAGGCATCCTTTGTAGCCTCCCTTTGGTGACTAGATATGGCACTATTATCTAAAAATCCCCATGTGGATAGGGTTTTTTGTTACATAGGTTTGAAGACTTGAAAATTTAAAAACATAAGTCAAAATCGTTCATTGAAGTGGCCTTCAAACTGACACCTAGATCTCCACCAAAGGCTCTCTTCCCTACTTTTTCCATAATAGTGGTGATCTTTGATGAGAATTAGACTAAGAAGTTCTCTTCAATGAATAATACTTTACATCTAATGGAATTACCTATAAATTCATTAATATCTAGCCAAAACTACAAGACCTCTATCCATGGATCTTGAAAACTTGGTAACCACTCTTGTAAGGTTACCTCAAGATTTATCCTAATACTAAGAACTTTTTCATTATTGTTTTTCACTTTATAGACGATAAGGATTTGATGCCAAACCATTTTTAGAGTTGGAATCTCCACCCTTTAATCATGAAACCCTAGTCTCCATTATTTAACCCCCTTACTAAAGCTATGAATGAAACACATATCTAGATTCACCTTTCATACCTACCTTTCCTATTTTGGACCAAACATAAA
>JARHVA010006309.1:55000-75000 GCA_037957365.1 Torreya grandis
TATTGGTTGTTTTTGTGTCCACGTGAATGAATATATTTTATTGTATTTGCATAGATAAAACTAAGTTATAATAGCATATATAAATATGATTTCTATTATTTCATTTTTTCTTATGCTTTCATATTTTTTTATGCTTTGATTTATAATTATTATATTCCATAATATTAAAATTTAATGTCAATAGGCACAACAATAAAGCACAAACAATTCATGTTTATACCCTATTTATGGTTTACATTCATGATTTATAATAATTAAGAAATTGGTATGTCATAATATAATTGCTTTATTGTGTATTATTTCACACTTTGTAGAGAAATAAACATTATGTACTATTGGAATTCATAGCCATCCTTTCATGCTCCTCTATTTCAATCAATTAATCCTATTATGAATTCAGACTCTTTATTTTCGTCCTCTCTTTCTCTTCTGTTATCATTTCCTTTCCAATGTCTTTATATTTATAGTACATTATACATTATTATTTAGTTTTAGTAATCCACCATTTTGAGCTTCTCACCATATATTCTCTTTAACCAATGAAAAATATATTGAAAAATTGAATGATTTATACTTAAAATTATTATATATTTCAAATTAACAAAATGACAACCAAATCATATTTTTGTGTTAAATAATTGAAAATATAATAAAAAATTAAACAGTCATTTGTGTTAAAATTTTGAAACATTCCATGAATATTTCCATTAAAAATATGTTTAAGTGTTGAGATAAATTAAAAATATAAAATTATAATTTGACATAAATTAATAATATAATTAAAATTACTCATGTATGCATTCAAATACTTTAGCTTATTCTTTGGAGAAACTTTAATTATTAAATTAAATTTACTCAATGTGAATTTATATCATTAAACTAAATCTCCATATTCATTAGAAACATGGTAATGTAAATATTTACATACATTAAAATTATATGACTTCTACATACACATTAATATCTTGTACACCCTTATCTCCTATCCACATGTTTTCTATGGGTTTAACCTTTCCCATTTTCTACCAATCACATATAGGAAATATGTATAGACTAACAATTATCATACTTATACTATCTATAGATAATCAAACTAATATTATATCTTTTAATATAATACCATTATATTAATATGACTGCAAAGTGTAAGATATATTACAAAGTGTAGTATATGTTAGGTGGGTAAAGGACATGCATAAAATTCAAGCCTATAAATAGCATTATTGGTTCCAAGAGCACCATGGATAGACTTGATTATAGATTTTGTGTTGGGATTACCAAATATGTAGAGAGGTAACGATTTAATTTTTGGTTGTGTAGATAATTTTTATATGATGCTTCATTTTACTACATGTAATAAAACCAATGATGCAACTAGAATTGCGTAACTAGTTTTTAAAGATATTGTCAGATTGCATGGTATTTCAAAAACCATTACATCAGATAGGTACACATAATTTCTAAGTAATTTATATATGATTTAGTGGAGGAATATTGGGACTAAGATAAAATTCAATACTTCATACCACACCAAAATATATTTAAAGACATAAGTTGTAAATAAGAGCATGGGAAATATGTTGAGATGCATTGTTGGAGAGAAACCCAAGCAATGACACTTGGCTTTACCACAAGCTAAGTTTGCATATAATAGTTTAGTGAAAATATAAATACAAAAATCATCATTTTATATTTTTATGGGATAAATTATATGACTGATTTAAATTTGTTATATTTATCTATTGTGTAAGGAGTTAGTTATGATGCAAACGGATCTATGCAATAGATATAATTGTTACAAGAAAATGTAAGAAGAATGTTACAGGAAAGTAATGAAAAGTATAAATAAATAACATATGTTAGAATAAGGTAAAAAAATATTTTAATAAGGATATTTAGTGATGGTTTACTTTATGAAATATATATTTATGAAAGGTAAACATAACAAGTTAAAGTACAAGAAAATTGGACCATGTAAAATTGTGAATAAAATCAATGACAATGTTTATGAGGTGATTTTACCATAAAATTTTGACATCTCTCCAATATTTATTGTTTCATATTGATATTATTTCAATGAAAAATATGGTTAATTTGAAGAATATGACTAAGTAGATTAAAATCAACAGGATCGAAAGAATAAGAAAGAAAAGATAGTGCAAGTTCTAGATAAGAAGACAGTAAACAAAAGGAAATTAAATTAAAACAAATATTTGTTGTGGTAGAAAGGATTAAAGTAGGAAGGTAATACTTGGATTATATAATTGTAACCAAATAAGATTGATAGTAATAAATGGTAGTAGTAAAATAAGAGAAACTCATGGGTGCTAATTTATTTTCAACGAAGGGAGAATGGTGTAGAAAAAGAGGCCAAACTTCTGGAGGCCATAAATATTGATACGTATCTTTATTTGAGCCCATATTCATGCTAAAATGACCATCTCAAAAATTTCAACGTTTACATAACTCATTTCTAATATTTTTTAAAGGTCATATGCAACCATCTAAGGGTTCAAAATTATCGTTTAATAATATTTATGAATTTTTTCTTAATTTTAAATATAACTATTTTTGTAACCAAATATTAACTTTAGTTAAAATTCATATGATAGGTTAATTTTAAATTTGGATATTTTTAGAGCTTTGTGCACTTGCATGCAAAACTTACTAAAAATAGCAATGCTAAAAATAAGAGGTTGAGTTTTTTATTTTTATATTTTCAAATTTTTAATGTCAAATCCAATTCTAAGCAATGGCTTATTTATGCATGATTATCAATTTTTTAAAATTATTCAATATGATTCAATACTGGTTCTTATTTAAAATTTTAACATATTAGATTTCTATTTGTCTTGGTAGTATTTGGGTTTCTAAAAATGTTAATTTATAAAAAAATTGTTCCATTATAGACTACTACACATAGAGTTATGAGATGTAATTTGTATTAGGATTGAAAATAACACTATTAATACATAGAATGTATCATTATAATAGAAATTCAAAAGTATAAAAATGATGGGATCATTAAGCTAACATAACTATGGAAATAATGATCATTGGTATGTTCCACATGAGATCAATGCATAAATACAACACAAAAAATCTATAATAATCCATGAGAATAGATCCTAACTATTAAATATACATTGAGTGTGACCTTTAGTGATAAATATAAATTAATGAGTAATAATTCACAAACATGTCTAGTATTGCATTATTATGATAGTTTGGATATGAAATTTATTTTTAAAAACACTATATGTTGTCAAAAATAAATTGAGATATTGTGTTATAAATTAATTGTAGGCCAAAATTCTTTCATACAAGCATATGGGTGATTCACCATACCAACCACTTGAGGTTTACCTTTGGACAAAGATGGTTACAACAGATGCAAGATACACTATATAAATGAAATTGTTACATCATTTTGTGATATGAAAGTAAAAAAAAAATATTTAACATAATGATAATGATAAAAAACAAAATGGAAATGCTTCAGACAAAAACAAAAAAAACACATTGAAGATCATATATAGTGGAAGAAAATGCAATATGTATATGCAACATATTAAAACATGTATAATTTGATGAAGAACCAAATGGAATAAAAACATACAATGAATATTCTTATTTATATATATATGTTCCATATATTTTATAAAACTACAAAAAAATAAAAATAGATAAAAAATCTATCATTAGGAACTATGCATGACATGTTTGCTAGTTTAAATTATATATGTGTCACATGTTTGGTATGTTACATGTAATTTTCCATACAAAAACCTAAATTTAAAATTATATGAGTGTGATGTAAGACATAAATGTTTTACTTAATAAATGGATACATAGATGTAGAATTGTTTTACACCTAAGGGCCATATCAATTGTTGGTGCATCTTATTCCACATGTTAGATTATTAAAATATATATTTTCTTCTAAACTCGTACATTTATTATGTTGATATAAAATCATTTTTTTCACATGTATTTCTCTTTCCTATATTATTTATAATGATATATTTAATGGATATGTTACTTTAGTATGCATTGACATTGACATACATTGATATTGTAGAATAGTTTGAATTGATCTATGTTTTAATATTGTTATTTCATTTCATGTAGGCTAATTGTTTTTTTTTAATGGTAAATATGGTTTTTAAAGAGGAACCCTACATTTTAGATGAAATAAAAAGGCATGGTCAACAACTAGATAAACCAAAAATACATACAAAAAATATCCAAAGACAACCCAACACAATAACAATAGTAAAAAAAAAAGCAACAACTTATAAACAACATTAAACCAAGAAATAAATAAGACCCTTCAAAACCATTTTCCTTTTGTGATCAGAGGCTTATATTCATTGGTTCTAAATCCTTATTTATTTCTCCTATCTTTTTTGACTCACCATCATCTATTCTCCTCCTTCTGCTAAATCAGACAAGATAAGAATGGAGTAAAATATTTTCACATGAATTACTATTCAATAATAGAACCCTCATTAATAATCCTACATGTTCTTAGTTGGATTGTAATAGAGTTTGATAAATCAACCTCTCACTAGGTTTACATGTGGTTATCTTTTATATAATATTTGGCCTTGGCCCCCCTATATGGGGATATTTATAGAGGTGTTTCTAGGACCATATTTAAAACCTCATTTTCATACTTACTCTCAATAGTAGCTTCGATTACTATATGTTATCGGTCCACATCCTTACATCATATATTTGTTTTTTATTCTTTATAATTAAGAAATAATGGAATAAATGACTGGTAAAAAAATATCTATAGCATCTAAAAGCTAAGTGTTAATAATTGGTATGGTGTACCGAGGTTCTATTCCTCACAATTAAATCCAACTTAGTCGAAAGCTCTTTTGTAATATCAATACTAACTAGAATTCAGGCATAAGTTGAATGGGCCCCTTATTCTATTATGGGACCCTCATTTTAAAATTCAAAAATTGTATTACTTATGGATTTAAAAATTATATGTTCCCAAAATTGAAGATGTAATTTTGTAATCTAAATGTTGATCATGCTTTGTGTGTCCCTTTCCTTATAGTGTGACTTTTTCTAATTATGTGTCATTGTATATGTCTTTTTATTTATGCCCTTACCTTATTATTTCAGTTTCACTTGATTGATATTTCAGTACATTCATCTTATTTTGGTCCCTTGCCTCCTTATGTGACTTCTAATTGATTGAGTTTTCATTGTATGATTCATTATTTGTGCCCTTCCCTTCTGCGGCATTTGATCATCATTTTATTGATCTATCCTTCTATGATATTGAGTGATATTACATATGATTTCATTATGTTTTATTGGCATGACATCCTGTTCTTATGAGTGGATAAAGATCATATTATTTTTTAATTTTTATGATTTTATGTTATTGTGATGCATATCATGTACTTCCATATTTTTGTGTGGTACCATGAATCATATCATGCATATTTTTGGTTATTTTATTATTCATTTATTATATAAGTGATGATTACTACATACCTAATTTTGATATCTATATTGATAAGTTTTCATAATTTAAAAAGTAGAGAAAAAGAGGGATATAAATGTAAATCATCCTATATTATGTTGGCACTGGTTGGATTAGATTTAGGGCATGGACATTGTTTAACCATGCACTATTTTGGATGTTATTTATGTTTGCACTAATTGTATTATATTATGGGGCATGAAAATTCTTATTATACACAAACTCGTATAGTTTAGATTTTCAATAGCATGGCATTTATGTAACATTGATATTACCTGAGGTTACATATTTAATATATCAGTCTATGTGTAGTGGTTGATTTGACCTACTTAAGCTTAATATATGATTCTTATTTTATATTTATGTTCAAAATTAGTTAGATGTGTAGTAAAGTTGAGGTTCATTACTAGCTAATAGACTAGAACTACCCCTTAGTGCTAAGTCAATTATTTTAAAAATTTATGCTCCTTTCCTTAGTACATTTATCCATTCAATCATACTCACCCATAATATCTAATGCTTAAAAAAAATATCAATTCTATAAATGCTTCAGTAGGAAGAATAATTTCAAAAACATCATATGGTAATATGGTTCACCCACTTACATGTGTATTCCTTACTTTCTTGTTGAGTTTCAAATATTTCGTTTACATTGTATATTTCATTTCAAAAATATACATTGATTGTTACATTTTTATATTAGGTAGCATGGAGAAATTTTTACATTTGGAACCTTCTCAAAAACACAAACTGGGTTTACACACTTAGGTACATCTCTTTAACCTTTTCCTCTAAATTAAATTTAATTTCAACACAAGAAAATAATGGGAGAATTTGTATATACTAAATACATGGTATTAGACACTCAAAAATATTAGTCTTGACATACTTAACCTTTCATGACTTGTGTGTATAAATATGGATATTGTACACCCTCATCTAATATCCACATGATTTTTATGTATTTGAACTTCTTTATTTGATATTATTGACCTATAATAATTCCATAGTCCATGCCTACCATATTCATTAGAATACTAATATTCTCACCAAATCATTAGATTAATATTAATGTCTTGTAACTATAAAGATTTCAAACTAAAAATCCCATAGAATTATAGAGGAATCAAACTCTTATAAACCTTTCCTAGTGTTAATAAATAATCATTTTTAAAGATTGTATAATATTTATGGATCAACCGATACATTTTATATCTTGGTGGTGTGATAAATTACTCAAAAACTATCACATAAAAATAAAGAAATTTAAGGTTATTTAATAATCTATCATTTCCAAGAAAACACTAAGCAAGATCATTATTTAAATTTCAGTTTAGGAAAGACTAGAATAAAATTTCCAATTTAGAAATCATTCACAAAGATTAGAACCTAGTGACGTCTAAATTACCTAAACCAAGTCATGTTTTCCATTTATCATGTGTGAAAATCTATATTATAATTTGTACCAATAAAAATAAAATTATTCCAAACATACACCTAAGGGGATAATTAAGTGTGGTTTGCTTCCTTATTTGAAGCATTGGATACGTAAGAAATAATTAACCATTCTTTATAGAGTAGTTTTGGTTAGCTCAACTGATATCCTTCCTCTTTTACAGGAATGGACCTAGTTTTGAAAGAGAACATAGGTTTTCAAAGAGAAGCATACATGTTTTTGGTGTGAACCCATAAAATCATACAAGGAGAACTATTATAGGAATTCACAATGACATGCCTTAAAATAGAGAACCACAATTGTCACATATAAGCTTTGAAGAATAAATATTCTATATATAAACATATGGGTATACAAACTAAACAAAAAACAAAAAAACTAGGAAGTTCAAGACACTTAGCTCTTGATGTAAGTGACTCACAATCTACTTGTAGACCTTCTGACACTTGCACACATAATACAACCTTCCATATAAATTAAATAATCTATGTATATAAATTCATTACATCATTTCCATTTATATCAAGTGAAATATTCCAATCATATTAAATGTTAATATTGAAATACATGTTTTATTATAATATATTTAAAAATATGAATTTATCAAATTCATATCTTAATAAAATAGGCATTCAAAATAAAAAAGGTAAAATAATAATCAAGGTCTCATCAAATCTAAATTTCCATAAAAAAATAATCAAGGTCTCATCAAATCTAAATTTCCATAAGCATAACTTAAGTTTTCCATTAACTTTATGATGTCCCTCTTCTTATGCATGGATTCTATTTTTCAACTTTATTTATCGCTTGGGGATTCATTGCTCTAAAACATGTGCATGATGTAGTCATAACCTTATACATTATCTTCCCCCCTCTCATTCTAAATAATATGTTCATTCCTGAATATATAAATGGTGTAGTCATTCCCATATGGTCATTGATAAGTTTTTTCTTCTTTTCCCATTTACAAATCTTTTAACATATGAGTAGTGTAGTTATACCCATGTGGATGCTAACATGATCTTTCTTCTACCTGTACAAGAGTTGTATAGCAGCGAATCCTTACCTATATTATATCAATTGTAATAAAATAAGAGATTTTAGAGGCTAAGTTAAAGGTTAATATAACAAGGGTTGCATATTAACTAGAGTAATAATGTAATTTATGAATATTACAATGCATTAATTATTAAAATCATGTAATTTTTTATTAAAATAATATAGAGGGGTGAAATTTATTTATCTCTTATTAAATTTATTTTAACTAATAAAAAATAAATTCAAAATATATTTATATCTATACATACATACATAATTAGAAAATAAGGAAAAATAATAATATTATATTATTAAATAAAGGATGCAAATTCAAAAATATATATTAAACTAAAAATATATATTAAACTAAAAGAAAGTCCTACTAAAACTTGTTATAAATATATAAACCTGAAGTCTCATTCAGTCTTGAAATGTTTTGAACAATAAATGCAAGCATTAATGAAAAGGATTCAATCATTGATAGGGATATAAAATATTTCATAATAATAATTTAAAAAATATTCCAACATTTTTCATTTCATGTCAAAGTAATATATGGAATAATTTTTTTTAATTAAATATAATTAAAAACTTATTTCTTTAAAGTTAAATTTATAATACCCAGCCATGACAGAAGCTAATAAATAAAATTATATGAAATCAACCAAATTATAAATTATCTCAAAATGAATAATAAAACCTTGGCTCTAGCAACTACACATTTATAATAGTTTTTTACTACTGTAGTTTTAGTAAGTAGTTTATTTGTTGACACGTTCTCTGTTTTTTTTTTTCTTTTTCTTTTTAATAAATGTTTTAACTAGGAAAAATAATGGTACAATTTTAAAAGCTTTATTTATTATTCGAATGCTTCGACAATGTTTCAGCAAGATGATGATTATTAAAAAATTAATTTATTATTGGAAAATGTTTCACCATAATAATTATAATTAACAAGTAATTTAAAAAAAAACTATATAGTAAACAAGGTAGTTGATATATGCAGTAAGATAGACGGTTGATATACATTACTGAATGCTCTATGAGAAGAAAACATGGGTTGTAAACACAGCAAAAGAAAATTATTGACACTAAAATATAATTAAACGACGGGATGTCCATGTCATAGTCATATAATTAAAAACATATTCAATTAAAAAATAAGTAATATTAAAATTCACTATAAATATATAAAGTTGAAGTCATAGTCCTTTTTAAAAATTATTATTCTGATTCTATTTTTAATAAAAATATTTCAACATTTTTAATACCAAAATTTTATAATTATTAAATTAATATATAAAATCAGACATTTTAAATAATTATAATAAAAAATATTTATTTACAATAAAAGTTATAATATCTTTCCACAACAAAAACTCGTACTAATAAATAAATAACAAAAAATAAAATAAAATCTAAATGCACACAAAATCAACAAAGACTATAATATTATATTTTAACAAGGACACAATGCACTAATTCTTTGTGAGAGATTACAATAGTTTTAAATTTTATTTTAAGTATTGATCATGGAGTAAATATTTTTATCAAGCAAAATTACTTAAGTTGAATAGATCTCAAACTCCTATAATTAAGGTATAAACAAAAATAGTAATGTAATGGGAGCAAGGCCCCTCAAATAATGTGGTCTAATGAAAGTTGTAAATATTATCTACCACCTTAATACTTATTCATTTCATCCAAGTATGCTTCTTCTTCGTAGGTTGATGTTCACTGTTATTAACAAACCTAATTTATCAAATTTATACTACATACAATATCATTTTTAGTTTTTTGTTGTAACTTTCACAAATCTACTATAATAAACAAGAACCCTAATGTTTTAAACATTATATCGGATCGACTTTTATACTCAACTCTATAGATATTTATTGTGTTTGTTAAAAAGTCTTTGCAACAGATAATAATAGACCTTGGGCCTCCCTAAAAGTGTAAAGTTGAAAGGAATAGGGCATATATGATCATTTTTACATCACAGAGAATGCTTTACAATATAAATAAAGAAATAATATGGTTATCCGTGAATGAACAAAATAGTTCAATGGGATTGGACAATACATCCAATTATAATCGAATTGTGACCATACTTTGGATTTAGGCTTGACATGAAAACAAGAGAATAATTATTTTCCAAGAAGTAGAACATCAATATTTTTGTGGCAAGTGACTAAGTGACACATTATATACCATAATAGCTATAATAAGTAGCACATTTTTTTATAAAAATCCAAGGTATAATATCAGAAGCTTTGCATAATAAAATACCTATTAGGATGGATTTGGCTAATGAACATACACATAATTTTAAATATAATATTTTAAGACGTATTTAAAAATTGAGGATGATTCTTTATTTAAAAATATATATTACACAATATATGTTTCAAAATCTATCTATAATTGTATTTGTTTTCATCAAACTTATGGTGTTAAAAAATATTTAATATTAAGTTAAAAATAACTTTCTAAAACAATTTATATGAGAAAGTTATGTTCTATGCAAATTGATGGTAAATAATCATTTAATGTCATAGCATTTGACAAATTTTATTTTAGGAATAATAACTTATTTTAAAAAAGAAAAATTAACCACCAGTCTCTTTAAGAGATTTAGCCAAATTTGTTTCAAGGAGCATTAAAATCACTCTAAATTAGTCACCCTATTTAACTAGGTTAGCACTAAAATAGTGTAAACCCAAAGTGAAATTAGAATTTATTTATAGTTATATACTAATATTCTTTAATTTCATACTTTTGTAATTCTAGCATGAAATTCTTGATATTATATAGTGCCAGATATATAATAGTTGAATTCATTTTTCATTGATATTTGAATAAAGAATATATTGTTTTATCCAGTCCCAATCATCATTCATTAGAATCAAATGAAATGTGAATAAGGGGATTATGTTGATATTGTACAATTCCAATGCTTTAAGATCTTAGTTCATTTGCCCATGATATTTGGATAAAAATTATTTTTTCTATGTAATATCAATAATTAATTATTAGAGAAAAGGAAAGGTAATGCCAAACTTTAAGAAGGATTGAATAAGTAGAGAAAAAAGAAAATAGTAATTAGTGACCGACATTTCATTGAAAAATTTATATTTATATGTTATAAAGATTTTTTTTTTGAAATAATGATTTTTTGTGAAAATATTTTTGAAAGTGTTAAGTAAATTTTAGTAATAAATACTTAATCTAAAGTTTTATAAAATGAAAAATGAATAGTGTTTCTAAGGCTTGCAATAAATGGTAATAAAAACTATAATTTGAGAGGACTATAAAATATTATATTATGTTTGTTAATATTTTTTAAATAATCAAACTAATATTATTTATACCATATAAAAACATTTACAGTAAAATATCTATCTAGTTATTACTTGGGAAACATAGAATGTAGAAACATAAATACTAGAGAAAAAAGAACATAGTCATTAGTGACCCACATTTCATTGGAAAATTTATATTTATATGTTATAAACATTTTTTTTTAGAAATAATGATTTTTTGTGCAAATATTTTTGAAAGTGTTAAGTAAATTTTAGTAATAAATACTTAATCTAAAGTTTTATAAAATGAAAAATGAATAGTGTTTCTAAGGCTTGCAATAAATGGTAATATAAACTATAATTTGAGAGGAATATAAAATATTATATTATGTTTGTTAATATTTTTTAAATAATCAAACTAATATTATTTATACTATATAAAAACATTTACAGTAAAATATTAATCTAGTTATTACTTGGGAAACATAAAATGTAGAAACATAAATACTAGCTCACAATACAAATCAACACATACATCAAGTTGAAAGTCTAGAAAATTTCATGTAGATAACACAACACACACACTTTTATAATTATATAAAGGCCTAGTGGGCACTATAATAAAATAAACATAAATTACAAGGGAATGCTTGTGTGCTTAAGCCTTGACCAGTGCCATCATATGTTATGACTAGGGTCATCAATTACCTCAATTTTTGTACAATATGAGAAACCCACTCCTAGAAGTACTTTTGAATCCTATTCAATATCAATAGAAAAATGTGCTAAAATGTGCTTGGATCACACCATTGTTTAGAATGTCAGACAAGGTCTAGTTAGAGTTGATGTAACAATGAGTTTTAAACTTACTCAATGATGTTCTAAGGCCCAATGAGTGATCTAAAATATTTTTGAATGAACATTTTTACACAATATGAATTTTGAAGGGTCCAATGGTATTATCTTTTATAGGAAAAAATAGGCCACATCAACAAAAGATTTTTCCATTGTTAAACAACATATGTTTAGAACCTTTTCTTTTATTTGCTACTAAGCTCCCAAAATATAATGTAATGACTTAGGTCAGTTGACATATATGTATATCTTCTGAAGTCAACAAGCTCAATATTTTCTTCAATCAAGAGTTTGGTATGATTCTCAATATCTATTTATAAACCTTTCTCAATTGTCTTGTAAATGTTAATTTTAAGAACAAGGTTCTTTCGACATATATATGACAATTGTGGAGTAGAATTATAAAATTTATTTACTCTTACAAAATTACCAAGACTATACCTATAAATCCCTATATGCAGACAACAATGATAAAGGCTCTATATTCTCTATATCTTAGAAACTTTAAAACACTATTATCTAGACATCAATGTATTTTGGTTAAATAAAACAAAAATTTCAAAGACAAATAGAAAAAGTCAAAATGCAAACTATAAATTGCGTATTGGAAAATAATGGCATGGAACGAACTAGTAAATGTTGTCAAATTAACCTCATAATCCTAGACAATTTTCACATATTGCAGACTAATAGGTTCAGATTTTGTATAGTGGGCATTAGCTACATTCTGATATAATTTTGAGTCTTTAAGATGCAAATGGATTGGAATGAATTCAAAATATTTAGTATTGGGTACAAGTGTGAAATTTGTATTCTTTGGTGGAGTTGTGGGATCTATATTAGTAGCAATCAAATATTTTGAAGAAGCATAATCTCTCCTCAACAGTGGTAGATCGAATGCATAATGTCTCTCTCAATTTCCTTAAATAAGGCTCCATAGAACCTATCATGATAGAATGAACATACTTGGCATTGGACCAAAGCCACAAAATACCAATACCAATTCACCATGTTCTTACCTTTTTTTGTATATTGTATCTTCCAAATCTATATTAGGATTTAGAAATTTCAAAACCGATTCCCACATAGAAGGTTCTGTCATTTGTTCACTAAGTTTTCCTTCCTTGATATCAATACAAAGTTCTTGCCAAAATTACTCAAAGTTCCTGAAAGCATATTCTATGCTATATGGAAAATTTGATCGCATATATTGTACATCATTTGAATATATAAGTCCACATAAGACATGGAAATACAAGGATTGTTGAGAATCATGACCAAATACAACCTCATTTGGACTGCATAGAAAAGCCTTCCTTCTCTTCTTTGAAATATTATTTGCTTCACTACAAAAAAACATTTGTAGTCATAAAGAAACCTACAAAACCCCATTTGGTATGAATTTTTTGGATATAATAGACAAATTCAAGGGATATTCCCATAGTGATGATTGGATACACCCTGAAATCCATAAACAACACCAAGAATTGATTCAAACTACTGAAAAAAGTCATATTGGTATGAAATTAAATCACCATACTTATATATTCATAATTTTGAAATAATATTAAAATTTGGAGAAGTGGAAGTGCCAATAGCACTAAATATGGTAAGTAATCCCAAGCTTAAAATATTGAAATACTTAAAACTAAATAAATAACCTAATCCAAAAAAACTAGAAGTTGTAATCCATGGAATTGATTTTTGTGGAACAACAGGTATTTAAAGCCCAAGATCATAGCGAAAACTACAAATATTAAATACACTCGAGCATCACCTATAGATGTCAAGATAATAAAATACCAACATATTTGAGGCAAAAAAAGGGGAAATTTTCTTCACAAATACTACAATTTAGAAATATTAGCTCAAATTATCTCCAAGACAATTACTTATAAGGCTAAACTATTTTGCTAAGGATTTTGATGGAAGTCAACATTGCAACCCTTTAAAAGAATTAGGAGAATCTCGAAGCATGTAGGAACTTGTGAGGATCTTCCACCTTCAAGTTCTGAAGAGGTTATTCAAGTAGCTAATAAAATTGCCATCCGTACCTTTACCATACCTCTAACAACAGTCTTAAAATGTATTGATATTAATGTCCATAGTTAATAATAATTATAGAAGTATTTCTTGAGAGATTTGTGAACCTATCATGGGGCAATAATTATTATATTTACTCTTTATGATGTCATCAATTTTCACTTTAATAACATCAAAGTCATTTCCACCAATCAAAATATTATTAAATTTTATTTTTTATAATATTTTTTTAACAAAAGCACAAGTAACTATTGAAAACTTTTAAATATTTCAATGCATAAATAAATAAAGAATTTTGATTGGTGGAAAAGATATAGTTTAATGGAAAGTTAAATGAAAATTATTCCTTTAGTTAAACCTTTAGGACTAATAAGTAATTCATTTACCACACATTCCCTAGCATTGTTATTTTTAGTAAAAGTTCTTACTCAGAAAAATAATTATCAGTGGATAATTTTAGTATTACTGGAATGTTTTCAAAAGATGATTATTCTTAAAATAATAATTTACAAAAAAACATATATAGTAAATGGTAAGACAAAAGTTTGATATATACTGCCCAAACTCTTTATCGAAGAAATACACTGGTTGGAATATAATTAAACCGTGTGATGTCCTTGCCATTCAAAAAAGTGTAGGTTGCTTACTTTTACATGCATTTTTTAAGTATTAGACGGGTTAATTAGTAGTTGTTTTAATGGATCAAGGAATATTAGAAGAGATGTATTTATTTTGGTTTTGTGGTGTTAATATATTTTTAAAATAGAAAAAATGGAAGTAACATGATAAATTTTTAGATCTCACCATTTTTTTCCACATTAGGAGCATTAAATTTTTGTTTCAATCCATAGAACATATGTGAAGTTTTGATTCAGTTGAGTTAGCTCTTATGAAATCCTCATTTAACATAAAAAATGAAATATGAAAAATCTAAGATGTCACAACCCAACAAGCTAGAAACCCCTTTGTAATGGCTGATGTATGTGATAAATATCCACCCAGTACCTTGAATCTGAGTTTGGTTTATAATATGGTGGCCATAACATATGGTATCACATAAAATACATGTTATATCCACTCACTATTACCGTGTATTGCACGTTGAAATCTTTCACATTGTGTATGTTCTTTTTGACCTTTCTCTTTCTTACGAGTTGATGTCATATTTGATTGGTCACTTTCTATTGTCAAATGAAGATGAAGATGTCCTCAGTGCTAATTTAATTACAATATGACCCACATATTATGTGTTAATCAAAGCATCACTATAGTATTCTTTATGTAGGGTCAAGCTATTATGTTTTTAAGATCTATATGTATTTATAATCATTTTTAAAATTATATATAATAGTAGATATAATTCTATTATATAAATTAATACAAATCTAATAAATATATAATAATTTTACAATATATAAAATAATATAATATAGTATTATAATATTATTATTTAAGATCAATGCCAGCGTTTAAGGGTCCCTATCTTATAAAAATATATAATTCAATACAACTCCATTGGTCTGGCTTAACAATCAACATTATTAAGGCATATAACCTTTCAAAACTAAAAAAATTTCTTTAAGTTTTAGATAACATTTTAAACTGATTATAAAAGAGTCACCAAAAACCAAGAAATAACTATAGATAACTATCTCCTACCTATCTATAGCCTTTATTACCAAAAACACCATCAAACTGACTATACATAACAACTAAACCTATATTCTCCAAGGCCAAAACCATCAAAACAAAACAAAATAATAACCAACATGTGAGCTTAGTGATCAATACCAATGAACCCAATACTGAGACAATAATGATATCCATAGAAAAGTTGCACCAGGGTTGAAGACAACATCACTCTCTAGTAGCATCGATAGAGAGAATAAGAACATGCACCATTATATAGACTTCAAGGAAAACCCTAGTTGCCTTGATTAGGAGGCCCCACACCCCCAAAGGCAATATGATCCCTATGGATTAGGGCAAATAAATAACAATGATTTCTATTTGAGTCTACATAATGAATGGGTCGGAAGGAGTGGCTTCATAAGAAAAACCAAAAATGAAGGTTTAGAGGCCCAAACTACAAAGGCCAAACTAGAAGCCAACCAAACCCCCAGTTGCATTGAGCCCACATAAGACCCCACTCAGCATGAAAGAAAGTAAAAAAATCTGATGGGAGAACATTCCCAGAATGGGAGAATGACATTGAAAGAAACAACCCTCGATCTAATCAAACTAAAAGGAACATTCATAATCTCCACCGAGCTCTTAGTCAGGGAAAAAACCACCCTCATAACTAGAGAGGCGACATGATTTGAAAGAATTCCAATAGGGTCTACCACCTCACTAATCTCTGCCCATGCCTCTACTTGTAACCAACTACAAGCTTCTTGGGGATGGACTTATGCAAGGTCGAATACGAATAGGGGACAAGATTAGGAGAATAAATAAGAATCTCATATCCTCAGCATGACTCTTGAATGGAAGGGGTTATCTCAAATCCCAACTTCCTCTCCACCCTTATCCTTCACCAAGGAGCCACCTCTGCCAGAGGATTGCTGGTTTTAAACATTCCCAATGCCACATTCCTCTTGAGAGTATCAAATAGACTAGGGCACTTTTTATGCTCCACTTTTGAACCTTGTAAAACCATAATCTCTTCAAGTAGATCTTCCATAGCATCCTTTGACTACGCCTTGAACACCTCCTCCTTTGCCTATTCATCAACAAGTCAGCCATTGAAAACCTCTCCCTTAGAAAAATCCTGCTTGTGCTCCTCATACTGAACCCTTCCTTCGTAAGTTACGGGTGCCTTGATGTACGATATCCCCTGAAATACCCTATCATTTGCCCTACCATTAATGCAAAGCTCAGCTTGAAATCTTTCACCACTTGTATGTTTTTAATGACAATATCTTTTTTTTAAAGATGTGAGTATAGCGTTTATGTATATTCTGCAACCTGATGTATATATATAATATCTTTTTTTTAAAGATGTGAGTATAGCGTTTATGTATATAATAAATATGCTTCCTGTCCAGCCAGGCTAAACAACTGTCCGCAGCAGGTCGGGACGGGAGATTGGACATCAATATTCCCAACGGATTCAGGGGTCACCTGATGGTTCTATGCAAATACTCGACATACTCCTCTTCCAATTGTAGGCATCTATTCAACACTTTCGCTCAACTGCCCTCCATACACTTTCTCCATCGCTCTGCCTGATTGGTGTGCCCTTCCTTCGTTTGGTAAGCGTAGAGAAACCTAAGCGCTTCGAAGAGTGTGAAGCGTATGAGCGATGAAGGGAAACCACGCGGCGACACTGTGAGATCTTCGACTGTTCTGCTCTTCTCTAGTCCGGCGGCTTCTTGACCTATAACGAAAGCTGCACTCGTGAAAGCTGTGGTGACGCAGAATATAGTCGGATTGCCTAACTTGGTGGCAATGCCTGAAGCTTATTACTGCATCATAAATGAAATGATCAGCAGTTCTACTGCCTTAAACCCAAGTATTAAATTAAGATCAATACGTGTTTGGTATATCACAGTAAAATCATATATAGCAATATACAAGGTAAAATCTCCAGGTGAATATGGTTGTTGAATCTCTTTTCCATTAAAAACCACTCGATAATTGGTTTTGAAATCTCTGTAACTGTGAAACTTCGATTGTCTATCAAGATATCATTATATCCATAGTCGTAACTTCATATAATAATAGTATCAGATTCAGGCTAACTAGAAGGTTCATACCCTTAACTTAAAAAGCTAAAATCAGGCTAACTGTAGGGCAATCATGTTCACAAATTTCATACACAATTTTAAAAGTCAAACCAAACCGTAAATTCTTTGGATCAGAGGTTGATGCAGTCCATTTGGGCAGCTTACAAATAGAAACGTTGTCCGTGAATTTTGTCGAACAGTTCGCAGACTATCTGTATTACAGATTTTTTTGAAGTTTTTTGTCGAGGAAAGTAAAGGAGTGTGCATCACAATTCTGAATCTTGCATGTCAGGCTTCAGCAATCCGTCTTATATAACTTGAGAGTGCTCTGTCCTCGTCTTATATAACTTGAAATTCGATCTCCTTCCTCTGCTATTAAAACATATTGTGTTGGTGTTAAAAAAAAAAGGAAGAAGAAAAAACCTAAGTTGGAGCCTCTCGTTGAAGATTGCCATGAATGTTTATATTATAATGCGATGCCATAAGTTACGTCTTATAGTTGAGGCTAGCATAATGCTTCTCAAGTATCCCTTTTATATTTACAAACAAATCTTGCAATTCCTCCGACTTTTACATATGTTATTATTAGTTGCAGTTGCCCTCATGGTGCAAGAAAAGCCGACTTTTAGATAGAAGTTATTCCTTTTTTCTGTAAGGATGTAGACAACATGATTTAATTACTCCATATGTTAATATATTCATAGCATAGATGGACATACATTATAATATATACTCTGGGACCTCAATTTCACGACTACACATAAACAATGTTGTAATATAGATTCAATTTAGTCATCGGATGTGAAGCCTTGTCACAATCAAATCAATGCTAATGATGTCCTTGTCAACCCTTAAAAATGAAAAATGACCAATCAAAGATGTTTCCACCCTACAAGGTACATACCCCTTTTTAATGTGTGAAAGTCTTGTAATTGTAATAGTTACTCTAAATCAGGCTTTAGGGTATGATGTGGGCTCCATTGTGTTTGATGTTGCATGAAATACATTGTCATTTTCTATCACTATCATTACCCAACTCACCTTGAAATATTTCACCACCTACATCTTTTGTATTCCCTAACCCTTCCCCACTAGTTCATCATTCCTTAAGCCCTTCGTGAAATAAAACCTCTCCTCTCCACACATTGCATTGTCATATCATATGAAGGGGCACACAATCTCATTTTGTGCCATTCCCTACACCATGAATATATATTTATTATTACATTCTATTATGTACAAAAGGTAAGATGGGTTCAATGATCACAAGTTTTAAGTAAGATATGATTACTGATTTACACTATTTCACTTTACAAAACTATGATTTACATAGAAGAAAATTACATATTATATACTATATATTATATTAATATTATAATATAATATTAATTAATTTTATTACATTATATATATATATATATACATATATATATATATATATATATATATATATATATATATATATATATACATATATATATACATACATATATACATACATATATATATGTATACATATACATATATATACATATACATATATATACACACACACACACACACACACATATATATATATATATATATATATATATATATATATATATATATATATATATATACATATACACATATACATATACATATATATATGTATATATATATACATATACATATACATATGTATACTTATACACACACATGTGTGTGTGTGTGTGTGTGTGTGTACATATACATACATATACATATACATATATATACATACATATACATATACATATACATACATATATACATACATATACATATATACACACACAAATATATATATATATATATATATATATATATATATATATATATATATATATATATATATATATATATATATATATATATATATATATATATAAAATTTCAAATGGATATTTCTTTTTATGACTATTCAATTGATATTGTGTAAGAATAACATATATAATTATTTTTTTATTATATTAATTTTATGAAATTTTGATTATTATTTTTTCATTAAAATTGATTGAAAGAAATAAAGAAATAAAAGCTTA
>JARHVA010006309.1:80000-152500 GCA_037957365.1 Torreya grandis
CACACACACACACACACACACACACACACACACAAACACACAGAGGCAATTATCTACATATTATTGTTTAATTTATTATCATGTGTTGTGTGTGTGTGTGTGTGTGTGTGTGTGTGTGTGTGTGTGTGTGTGTGTGTGTGTGTGTGTGTGTGTGTGTGTGTGTGTGTGTGTGTGTGTGTGTGTGTGTGTGTGTGCACGCGCGCGCGTGTGTGCATGCATGTATGCATGCACACACACACGCACATGCATGCATGCACGCAAGCATGCACACATGCACACATGCACGCACACGCACACGTATGCACACACACAAACACGCACACCCACATGCACATGCACATGGGCACAAACATGCAAACACACACACACACGCACAGACATGCACACGCACATGCACACACGTGAATGCACATGCACACGGACACACACACACACACGCGCGCGCGCGCACACACACACACACACACACACACACACACACACACACACACACACACACACACACACACACACACACACACACACACACACACACACACACACACACACACACACACACACACACACACACACTCACACACACACACACACATTCACGATTATCTATATATTATTGATTAATTTATTATTATGTGGTGATATTTATAAATATTTAATAAAAAAATTATATATTACCTACAAATTAATTATGATTATCTATTTATTTATTATGTTGTAGAAATATTTTTTTTGGTAATTTATTTTTATAATTTTGTTTTTATGATTATTTATAAATATGATGTAGTAAAATCTATATATTACCTATAAATTAATTATGATTATTTATATCTTTTTTTTTTATTTATTATCATATGGTGATATTTTTTGATATATTTTATTTTTTTAAATTGCATTGTTATGATTTTTTATAAATATGTGGCTTCAAAATCTATATGTTACCTAAAAATTAATTATCATTATTTATATAGTATTTATTTTTTTATCCATCATGTTGTAATATTTTTTTAAGATAATTTAATTTTATAGTTATGATTATTTATAAATATGATGTGTAAAATTTATATATTGACTATAAATTAGGTATGATTGTCTATTTAGTATTTATTTATTTATTTTTTATCTTGTAGTGATATGTTCTATGATAATTTATTTTAAAAACTTAATTATAAATATTATTTATAAACATTTGTTGTAGAATGAATATATTACCTATAACTTAACTATGATTGTCTATATATTAGTTATTTATTTATTATCTTATAGTAGTATTTTTTTTAATAATATTATTTTTTATAATTTATTTTTTATGATTATTTATAAATGTGATATGCTAGAATCTATATATTCCCTATAAATTAGTTATGATTATCTATATATTACTTATTTATCTATTATCATGTAGTGATATTTTTTATGATAACTTGTTTATAAAATTTCATTGTTATGATTCTTTTTTTATAAATACAAAGTGGTAGATTTTATACATTCCTTAAAAATTAATTATTTTTTATTACATAGGATTTAAGTGGGTTTTGAAGTTCCTCATAACCTTGTACCAAGGAGAGAAATATAGAATAATATTTTTCAAAAGGTACACCTCTACCAGTGTCAAACTGAGTGGGTGACAATATAAACACACTAAAATATTATACCAAATGAAAATGAACAAACTTGTCAAATAGTGGACATCCATAAAACTATCACTCTATCTTCACTATAAAACCAATAGTCAGCAAAAAATCCATGAGTTTTCTACTAACTTTCCATCTAGATTCTACAAGTCTTAAGCATTACAATATTTCACTACTTACCCTTTTGGAAGTAGGACCTTTGTTGTGACTTCCTTTCTTATTTTTACTAATCAGACTCCTATCTACCCTAGATTCTTAGTTTGAATCAGGGGAGAAGGGAATTACTATTTCAATTTGTCTTAAATCTAAACCACCTATCTTAGATATTTGTTGGGTGGGTAGCATGCCTCCATAGGGGGAGTCTCCTCATCTTGGAGTTTTTCATTTGGATCAAGGGATTCAAAATATTTCAAAGAAGATATATATTACATAGAGATATATGAGTGACCCTCTTCCACAATGAGGTGGATAGAATAGAAGTCCTTTCATGAAGATGTATACTTCTTTCTCACTATGTTTCTACATTTAGAGGATAATTGTCTTGTTAGTGCCCAAATATGATTGAATCAATTTGTTCCCTCCCTAAAAAATAAGTGTCTGAAGGCTTAAAACATTGCCCTCTAAAATAAATTTACAAGTATTCATTCGAAATGAAATCCCACTCTTGCGATTGCTTTTTAGAAACCCTATAAAGATTTTATTTAACTAATGGCTAAATGTTTTCATGTCTTTTAGCACATTCTATTTGCAAGATCTATGGTGTCAAAAATGTTGGGATGAATAAAAATGTGACTTGGTGTGTTGTAAAAAGAACAAAGGTCTCGAGACTCCAGGTGGAAAAAAAGTGTTAAAATTTAAAGTTTGATTTACAAAATTTAAAATGCATATAAAAGTTTGTTGATGTTTTAATTAGAGATGTAACTTCAATATGCAAGTTAAAAATTGCATTCCAACATCTCCTACCTACTAAGGTCCACATGGAGGTCTGGGTTGAATGTTTTTGAGGAAAACACAATTACACTTTGGAATTTAGAAATGTACAATGTGTTACAATGAGGACTACAACATGAAAATGCAATGCTTGTTTTTTGTAATATGTACCCAGTGGTCCAAAGTCCACTGACCATGTTAATGTGGTGCCAAAGAGAGAAGCTTAGTTCTAAAGTCTCAAACCCCATGCTTATCTTATGATTTAAGTAAATGTGGAATGTCAAAAGGACCACACAAATTTTATAGTGTTGGAAAATTTATAAGGAAAAACAAAGTAGGAATATAACAATGCATTGCAATAGTTTACATTTATAATTTTTAATATGCAAATCAAATCTAAAAACCCATAGTTAAATGCAAGTGTGGAAGTCAGTGGACATTTCCAATGGGAAGGTACTAATAAAGAATAAATTTACATTTGAAAATTCCAAAAAGGTTTTTGAAGTCTTCAGGTAACCTACAATGAATATATCAAAGACATTGACCTATTCAAATGCCCACATAGAGATCCCTATAGAGATTTGAAGTAGAGAAGCGAAGTCAATATGAAACTTTTAAATTTTAAATTGTGAAATTTATACAAAGTTCTAAAAACTACCAAATGAATAAAGTTACATATGGGGTCTTGAATCCTACCAAAAGTTAATACATGTCATGTGTCAGTACTAGGTCTAGAGATGACTTAAGGGAAAGGAGAAAAATAAATGAAAAGTGTTCTTCTGATCTATCTCCACATTTCATCCAAAACCCTAAGTTAGTAAAATCATCATAGAATTGAATTTCCATGAAGTGCACCAAGATCTTAGATGATTTAGTTGGAAGATGAATCGCAACTGAGTTAGAAAGGATTTAAAATAAAATGCCTTACCTTTGTCATATTTTTTTGTATAGGTCATGTATAGAAACACATATGATCATACCCAAAATATCCCATAATCTACATAAAAGCTACATAAATTATCTGGATTTCTATTTTCATAGATTTTTTATGATGAAATATGATGTTATAATTCAATGGGATTTAACCGCATAAACAACAATGCTTTTGAGCCCACTAGGGTTGGAGAATATTGTTAAACATTTTAACCCTAGTTTTTTAATGTGTAGGCCATTATGTCATAAAATATAGTAGGTTGGGGAGCTTGAGGTTTATTAAATGTAGACAATTTATTACACTCATGAACAATTTGGCTCTAATTAGGAAAAATAAAGTAGTGGATTTCATTTCTCCTTAGGCATTTTTTCCATTTACTAGATAGAGCCAAATAATTATTGGTAAATATGCAGTTGATTAGCTTTCAAATGATGAGTATGAGCTAGTGGATTATAATGTAATTATTTTTTCCTCTAATGCCAATATTTATTAATGGAAATGGAAGCTTAGCTTGCTTATTCATAGCAAGGTAGAGGAGGAATGTTTTAAGGGCATTTTCTAATGCATTATTTAGAGCCTTCTACTTCTTTGAATTGATTGGGTTCTTCAATTTATTTATTCAGACATATTTATCATGTGGGGGGAAGGTCCAATATGTAGTGTAATTCAAAAATTATAGAGATGGGCGAGAGAAGGAAGAAAGGCTTAGGAAAGTGAACTTCCAACCTATGAACTTCGATGTTTATGATTGGTGTACTCATGCTTTCCACATTTTGAATGGATAGATAGCTTCATTGTTTGATGTTTTATTTAGTATAATAATGTAGTGTGGGGGACTATTTAGAGTTTCAAAAATGTTAGATGATGCATACTTTGTTATTGTATTATACTCCTTGTCTGACATGGCTGATTTAAGCATTTATACAATGATAAATGACTCAATGCTTTGAATTTGATGCCATAAATCTCAAAGTGTTATCATTATAATAAGATAAAGGACATTCACATCTTCAATAATTCTTTTGCTAAGGTTCAACCCACTTGTGGTTAACTATGAAACTCTTATGCCAAAATAGAATTGATGAAAGAAGTAGAGGGACACAGGGAAAAAATAGAAGAGTTAGATTATCCTACATCATCAATTACATAAATTCAATTATTGAATATTTATAAAAATAGAAGAACTTTTTATAATTAGATTTTTTAGGGGGTTTACAATTTATTTTTTGGAATTTGTAAATAATCAAATGTATGACTGAAGCCCCATGTTAAGGTCTATGGTCAAAAATGTTGAAAACTCAACAAATCAAGTGAGGTAGATTTTATAAGTGGGGTTGAAACATTAATTTGTGAATTTTAACATTATAATTACAATGTGCACTCAAATCCCCATAACCCATGTCACATGACAATGAAAGTCAAATTCAAGGTCAAAGGCATCAAGCAAACTGGATGTTTTCAGTAGGGCTACAACATCAAAATGAAATTTAAAAATTTCAATTTCCAACTATGAAATAGACTTTCAAAATCCTACCAACTTATAACTGTGTACCTAAGTTCTAAAATCCCTCGAAGTATAGAAATGTGTAATGTTTCACGTAGATTTCAAAATCTTGCCAAGGACAAAAGGTGTAAAATTGTAGTTTGGTTCTAAAAACCTACCAAGGCAAAATGAAAGAGGAATGTGCACATATCATTATTAGGTTTGGTGAAAAAATGGAAAAATAAGATGTGAGTAGGCAAAGTCAAAGGGAAAAAGGTAAAAATAAGAGCTAAGTGTCATTTCTAATGAAGGCAACATGGGTAAAAGATTTTCATCAAATAAAAATGAATGTGTAAAATATGCAATGATAAGATCATAAATGGAGAGGTTTTCTTCTATAAAATCATGAACTAACCATTTGATTCAAAGCTACATGTAAAATTATATCCTTGGCATCATATAAAATTATGTTTGTATACTCACCTAGTGAATAAAATGACTGGACTGGATGTAGAAAAGTTTATGTTCTTTATTATTCCTTCCATTATTTCATTCAATATTATTTTTAGGGAAAGAAGTGACTAGATATTTACCTGGTAGGTTATCCATAAACTTTTATTTGGGCAAAGGATTAGTTATAAATAGGGTAAAATAGTTTCACATGAAGACAACACATTGTTTTACACATAAAATTAATATTCTTACTCAAGATCAACTACATCAAACTTTTAGCCAAGTAGATCAAATTGTGTTTTGAAATATCATCACGAAATGGACAATTGCCTTCTAAAACAATCATATTACAAAGCACAAGAACTTCCAGGTATGATCAAAGGCATCTTCTAAGTAGAGCATCTTCTATGAATATTCTTGATGATAAATTTGTATAAGTAAAGAGGGCTTGTCCTCTTTACAAGGGCTAGGTTATTTTTTGGGTTTAGGCTCTTCAATTTTCAAAATCTACTGTGTCTTTGTCTTTATGTCTAAAGTTGTTGCATCTATACAGTCATTAGTAAATCTAAGAGTATTTTTCATAAGTCTCCTATATTTTAGAATAAATCCATTATACATTCCCCATGTTAACATTATGAAAATTGATGTATGTAGATTTACTTTCAATATTAATAGAAAATATATTTGAATTCTACTCTTTCTCATCAATAAAATATGATAACACATTCCTCATGCATTTTTGACTGGATATCTAGTTTTATGCTTCCTAATGGTAGCCATTTTAGGTATGAACTTAGGTCATAAATTCCTTTCTACAATGTTATTTAGGAGTGTTATGCTAAAAAAAAATTAAGGACATCCTAGACATATGGACTTCATAGGAGAAAGTGATTGAGTTTTAATTTGTAGTGTATGCTTTGAAGACTTTAGGGATCATTTGAATGTTTGCATTGGATTGGAATAAATGGATGTAAACCATTCTTTATAGTTTTCTTACTCTTGTTTCCTCTATCTTCTACATATTGAAATGAATGATAGCATGGTTGTTAAAGGAGTTTCCTATGTTGAAAGCCACCACTAGTCTTTTATATATACTGAACTTGTTTTGCCTTTCATATAAACATAATTAATACATGCTACTAAATATTTCAAGTGTTATTTGTTCACAGATGCATAAAATTTCCATATCTAAAGGATGCTTGCATTTAGTATTTGAATACTAGCATTGTGATATTTCATTTGTCCCTTAGTTTTTAAATACATATCTACAAATGAAAATTAAAATCATATTTCCATGTCTTTAGTAGCTTGTGTCTAATTTGAAACCATTTGTTCAGTTCATGTATTAACTCTTCACAAGTGGATTGAGAAAGTTTGGTTACACTTTATTTAGGTTGATGTGTGTTCCAATAATTATCTAGAGATTAAATTGAAGTTTATGCCCTTGTTATCAAGCTACCCTATAGGTACTCTCACCTTGGTTCATGCAAATCTAGAAATCATAGGGAAGTCACCATACCCTCTGTTACTATCTTCTAGTCAGTTTTTACATTTAATCTATCTAGATGTTAAACCCCTCCTTGGCTATAAAAATATAACTTGGGGTTATCATATTTCTTTTCAATATTCTCAACTATCTAAAGCTAAATTTTAGAGGTGTATAAATGCAAACTAGTAATCAATTGGCATTGTTATTGGGGATAGGATCCTTGGAACCTACATTATTGGGGAATGACAGATTTGATCAATTAACCTCTACTGAATAATTTCAATAATTATTTACTCATTTTACCTCATGTATTTGAAAATTTGAGGTTATTTGAGTCTCATTTTCTACTTTGGGATCTTAACTACATAACACATCACTGTTGATATTATCAGGGAGTCACCCTTGGCACTTGTGTTGTCAGGGACTCTTAAAAAGAGATATTATTTGTTCATGTTCTCAAGTTCTCTATCTAAAGTTTTTTATTTATTTTTCATCTTTTCCATCAACTGCACAACCCCTGACTAGTGTCATTGTCATGGATTTCTCAACACTGATTACAAAAAAGTATAATTTCAAAATGTATCATTGTTTGTTCAAGATATATTCTATCTTAGAATATTTATTATAGTGGTGACTCTAAAATTTTATCTACTTTTTAAAAGTTTAATTCCCACTTTAATTAATTTATTTTTAAGTGTTCTCTTGTTTGTAAAGGCAGAAGGACTGAGATCCTCCTTCAAAGGTGACTCATAAAAGCAACTTGTCTCTGAGTTAATTGTTCATCATAAAAGGAGACATGTTTTGAGTCATATTAAAGGACAAAGTTCTATAGGAATGGAGTGTTTGGACTATCACATTTTTGAATACACCTAAACTTATTTCTATTGAACTTATTTTGGTTAAAGATTATCACATTTCTTCTAATAACTTAGAGAATTATAGTCATGCTAATTACCCAAAACCTTCTCAACAAGATTAATATCCTCATAGGTTTTATCCCACAAGTCTAACTCACTCACCCCATCATAGCCCTTTACCATTTGATCTTAGTCCCACCACAAAACCAATCATAATGGATAGAGATCAGGATGAAAATGAACATCTTACATTGAGTATTCCAATATTCAAACTTATTAACTTTGATGAAATGGAGGGTTACCCAAATAAATCTGCAAATGAGATAAGGAATCGACTCCCTAAGTTTGAAGGGAATAATAAAGTGATAGCAGAGTAACATTTGAGGTATTTCCATAATATAATAGAATATTACCAGGATGAGCATGAGGATGTCTACATTAAGATTTTTTAGAACACATTATAAGAAGATACATGTGAATGGTTCAACTCTCTTCCCTGTGGATGCATATATTCATGGGAAAAAATGAAGAATGTTTTCAAAATATAGTATGGCAAAATAATTGATTCTAGATTCCTCCTATCAAAATATGAAAACATGAAGAAGAACCCCAATTAATGTCTGTAGGACTCCAACACAATGTTTAATAAGAATATGATGAGGTTTCCTAATAATATTAGGCCAAGTGATACTATTTACTTGATAGAATACTGTTATACATTTGACAGGAAGTTTTCATACTACTTGAGAGATAAGGCTCCCACCAATTTAAGGTTGGCATTCAACATGGGAATCCAAATTGAAAATAATATAAAGGTTGTAGGAAAGCCTCTGAATAAATAGGCTGATGTAAATTTGATCGATCATGAGAAGTTTAATTCCAATAAGATTGCCAACCTTGAAGAAACTATGAAAACCTTGGCCTCTGTTTTCAAGGAGATGTAATACAAGTTGGATAGAGCTAGCAAAAGGATTCCTAATGGATATTCTAGTCAAGAGAGAACTCAAAATTAGAATCAAACATAAGTATGACCACTTTTTCACAATTTAGATAATGATAGAGAGAAGAGGCCTCCTTAAGATGAAAGTAAAATGATGCAAATCAAAATAGAGGTGCTAGAAAGGAGGTTCTTGATGCAATGAGCACCAAGCTTAATGTTGTAGACTATGATCCTAATATTTATTAGTGTGATATGTGCTTCCTCCTCCATCTTCATTTTTATACCATTGAATGAATTGATGAAGATGTAGAGGAACCTGAGTCTACGTCTGAAAATGATGAGATTACGATGTTTGATTTTCAAATCTTTTGAATCAAAATGTACAACTACAAATAATTAATGAGTGATACAATCATTGATCAAGTTTGGAGTGAATTAAAAGAGGTATGTGTTCCAAAATCTAAATTTATATATGATCTAAATATAACACAAGCATATTAGTTGCCCAATCATGACTTTGAATTTTTGAGATCTATGATGCCTAAAATGTATGATGGGGGAATTCCTTCAATTGAGGATAGGTAACTATTAATTAATGTAGTAGTTTCCTAAGAGAAAGAATACTATCTAAGAAGCAATCAACAAGGTTCTTCTCCTCAAGATACTACCCTTACAAATCTAAGGGTAGGAATAAATATAAAGAATTTAAGAAAATTAAAGAGATCCCTAATTCTACGAAGCTAGCACATGTTTCCTAAATTGTCAAATAAAGAAATGCTCTAGAAAAGAATAGAGAACCTTTATTATCCAATTTTCCTAAGGGTATGAATGATGTAAGACAAAATACACCCTTGAAAATATTATTAGGAATGCTAGTTTATCCCATCCTATTCCACCTTTGACTTTAAATGATTGTATTCCTATTGATGATGTTGTCACCCTTCCTCTAAATAATCCCATTTATTAGTAAAGTGTGTGTGATATGTCCTAATTATTAATTCAATTAAAATCATTGTGCCACTTATTGAGCTATTATAAATATGAAAACATAGGAGGGTATTTGAGTATCTAGAATTTAGTGAGAATGCAGGCTCCAACGAGATTACTTCACCCCCAATAGTAACAGATGATAACTAAGAGTCACATGAGATTTTTTAACCAGACCTATAGGTTTATCTTGGGTCTAGATTGATAAAGAGTAAGTTGGGATTTTACCCCTTTAACACAACCATGTTGATTAATGGTTTAATTATTGATAATTGTATGTTTGATTCTAGAGCCTCTTTTAATGTGATGCCAATAGGTGTTATTAATAATCTTGTATTAAAAATAACATCTTTTCTTCCCAAGTGATATGGAATATTATTAATAGAGATACCAATTTTTAGACAAGTTAAAGGATTGGTAGTGGCACTGGCAATTCATCCATGTAAATTTTTGAATATGGATGTGGTAGTCATGGAATGTCCTCCCAAGTGGTGGATTATATTGTCAATAAAATGGGATTCCATCATGGATGGTAGTTTTTAGATGGATATTTATTAATCTACCATTCATTTTTATGGTAATATGGTAAAACTAAATAGAGATCCTAAAATGTTCTCTAAATGAGGTTATGTACATAGATGTGGAGTTGGGTAAATTTATTGGAAACATATATTATGTTAAAAAATATTTTGTTCTTCATGTTGAACCTAATAAAGGAATTGATGATGTTTGGAAAAATTCTTTTGATGGGGCTTGATTCAATCTTGGAAATAGAGCTAGGGTTGTCTTTCATAACCCTAATAAGAAATATTTTAAGTTTTATTTCAAGAAATCCTTTGAGTGAACTAACAACATTTAATAATATGAGGCACTCTTGATTTATTTTATACTTTGAAGATGATATGTAATTACAAGTCTAATTATAGAGGATGATTTTGAGTTAGTGGTTACATAAGTCTGAAATGCTTATGCCATAAAAAAGTAAAAGGTTAAAATAATGTATAAATTTTGTATGGGATTTATTATAATTATTTGATACTTTCAATATTCTTATCATGATGTGAGTTTCAATGATGAATCTGAGAGACTTTTAGGGTTACATGATTAGATTAAAATTGAAAATTTGAACACTCACTGTCGGTATCCAGTAGAGGTACTTTTCAGACCTTCAGTCAAAGAAAACGTTCATCATTGGTAAGTGTTTGATGATGATGATCAAATCAAAAGGTTTCTCAATTTTGAAACTAAATTTGAAGATCAGATCATATAATTGAAATCTATGGTCCAAATTTATGATGAGAAAGAAACCTTTTTCTAGAAATATGTCATTTAGTTGAAGACAAATACTATCTCTAGAAGATTGGTGAGTTTAGAGGAATCTTTTGATATAGAAGATATAATCAAAATTTGAGATCTTTTTATATCAAAAGATATTATTGAATGAAATTTGGTATCTAAATAAAATCTAAGAATGGTTTGGCTTGGTAGTCACTTAAATGTATATGAGATGTAAGCCTACATAAAATTATTAAAAAAGTATCAAGATTGCTTGGATTGGTATTTTTTTGAATTAAAAGTGTATAGAGAGGATTTGTTTCAACACATCATCCCATTATATCCTAGAAGCAAACATTTTAGTCCAAATTATATACCTATGAACCCCATCTTGGCCACCTTGATGCAGGATGAGATTAATAAATTTAGGCACGATGGTATTATTCAATCCATTAGGTATTCATTGTGGGTGGTAAAATTAGTCACTATAAGAAAAAATAATGATGACATCCACTTGTGTGTGGATTTTTAAAAGTTAATCAAGTTTCTCTAATGTAAAATTACCCCTTACCTAATATAGATAACCTATTACAGAGTGTTATAGGAGATGAGATGTTGTCTACATTAGATGGTTTTCAAGGGTATAAACATGTTGTGGTAAATAAATTTGAGAGACCCAAAACTACATTTACAACATTTTATGGTAGATATGTCTACATGACGATGCCTTTAGGAATAATGAATGTATGTGTAACATTTCAAATATCTATGCATTTTGATTTTATTGGGGTAATTAATAATTTTATTTTTGTGTATCGAGATGACATTAGAGTGTACACCAAAAATAGAAACAGAATTTGGAACATCTAGAAAAAGTGTTCCATAGATGCAGAGAATTTGTTATTTACCTTAATCTAAAAAATGTCACTTCAAAGTAAAAAAGGCTAAGTTAGTGGGACATATAATATCTAATGATGGTGTCATGACTAACCTAGATAAGGTGGAATACATTTAAAATGTTCCTATCCCACATTCCGAGAATGGAATTCAGTCCTTCTTTGGATAAATAAACTTCATTAAAAGGTTTATGTCCAATTTTTTAGAGATCACTCTACCTATTACTTATTTTTTAAATAATTAAAAAACCATAGAGTGGGAGGAGAATTCCATACAATATTTATATGACATCAAGGGATCCTTGAAATTGCCCCCTATCTTGACCAGTCTTGACTACACTATGAATTTTCAAATATTCTCTTTTACATCACAAATTATTGTAGTTGTAGTTCTATTTTAAAATAATGATGATGGTCAAGAATAACCTATATCTTTATTTAATAAACATATGTAGGGATCTGAAATAAATTATACTATCATGTAAAAACAAGCTTTCTCCATCTTGAAAGTTGTCAAAATGTTAAGATACTACATTCTGAGTTCAAATATTGTGGTATGCATCCCCCATACAATGGTCAAATACATCTTGACTCAGATAGAAGTATCAAGCAAGCAATATTGGTGGGTTAACAAGTTGTAAGTGTATAACATGGAGATACAGAATACCAAGTTGGAAAGAGTGATATGCTTGGTTAAACTCATGGCTGAGACCAATTTTTAAGCTGTGGAGGTAAACATTGGTGTTTTCAATATTGATTATAATTTGATTCAAATTAACATATCTCTGTGGTATAAGGACATTGTTTATTACTTGAAAAGTTTGAATTGTCCCCATAACTTGGATAAGAATTAAATTAGAACACTTAAGCTTATATCCCAAAAGTATCTCTTGACTGAAAATAGAATGGTCTAGGAAAATATATATGGGGTTCTATTAAGATGCTTGGTCCAAGAAAGCATTGATTTAATTCAATATTTTCATAGTGGAGTATCTGGTGGTCACATTACACCTAAAGTCACAACTCATAAGATTCTGAGAGCTGGTTACTGGTGGTCATCACTATTCATGGATGTTATATATAAATTAAAAAAAGATGAGAAATATTAGTGCTTTGGTAGAAGGTTGAAATATTCTAGTTATCTCACTTGTAACATGTATTGATTGAAGGCCCATTTATATAATGGGGAAAAATTTTTATTGGGGATATAATTTATTTATCAAGCACTAGGAATAAGTGGATATTGGTTTTAACTGATGACTTCAAAAAAAGGGTTGAGGCAATCCCTATGAATAATGTCACACATCAAGTGATCATGTATTTTATATTAAATTAGATCATTTTTTCCTTTTTTATGTCTGTCAAGATAATTTCTAACAATACCATGAGTTTCAGAGATAAACCATTAGTGGCATTGTCTAATGGGTGTGGGATAACATTAACTTACACTTTCAATTATAATACTAAAAAAATGGTGCAAGGAGAATCCAATAATAAGATCTTTCTCAAAATCATTAGGACTTTAGAATCTAACAAGAATAAGTGGGTTGAATAGCTGCAATTTGTCTTATGGGATGATAGGATGACACTTAATAGAGCTATAAGTAAAAGCCCTTTTGAGGTTATTTATGGATCTTAAGTTGTTTTACCTATGAACGTATAGTTACCAACCTATTAGTTTATACAACAGCTAAAAGAAGATGATGAAATCAACCACTATGAAAGTATAATGAACTAGATTATTAAGATTGATGAAACTAGAATACAAGCTCATGAAAGACACATAATGTTCAAGAAAATACTCAAAATAATATTTGATATCAATGTCACTATAATAAATTTCCATCAAGGAGATTTTGTTTTACTTTAGGATAACAAATTGAAGAGAAACGCAAGCATGGAAATTTTGATGCCTTGTGGATGGGTCCTTATTCTATTAACTATAGAATTTTCAAACACACCTTCTTCTTGAGAGATATGGATGGTGAGATACTATAACTACCAATTAATGGTAGACAAATGAAACAATTTCTTAGCTAAGTCCATGTTTTTGTAAATTAATGTTTAGTGTATACTTTTGTTGTTTTGTTTCCCTTTTACATTGATATTTTTGGGTACAATTATTTTTCATTATGTGTACATTATCTTATCTAGTTAATCTATTTTCATCAATTTTCCCTTGTCTAATTCAGCTTTCATAGTTATCTGTTAAGAGATTGTCAAAATTTTGACACTCTGGCCTAAAGAATAGGCACTTGGTCTTATTTAGTAGGTTTTTTAGACACCTATAATGGATATACATCCTCAAGTGAGATCTAGTTTTATTTCTCAAATTTGCTCGAATCAATTTATAGCATCCCTAATAAATGTATAAAGGTTTAAAGTGGTTTCCCTCTGAAACAAATTTACAAGTGTTCATCCAAAACAAAATCTTCCTCTTGCAGTTGCTTTATGAAAACCCCATGAAGATTATATTTCACTAACACTTAAAAAATTCCATGTATTTTAAAACATTCTAGTTAAAGGATCTATGGTGTAAAAAATGTTGGGATAAATAAAAATTTAATGAACCCAAAACCTATCGAGATAATATATTATCAATAGGAAAATATTTTGAACAATAACTTGTATTGATTCATGTTGAATGACTTGAAATAATTAAAAACACAAACAATGCTTAAATAAGCCTCAATTTAGAATTTAAAGTTGACATACAAAATTTAAAAAAAACTAAAATATAAAAAAATATCTATTTTTAGCAGTCATTATTTATACTAAGTTTCACATGCAAGTGTGTACATCTCTAAAAATCTCTTAAAATAAAATAAACACTATAATTAGCCTATAGAATGAAATTCAGCTAATGTTGACATCTGATTCTAATAATATACAATTTCTAAAAATAGAAAATTCTAGAAAAACACATTAAACATTAATTTTAGACCCTTAGATGATAACATATGGCCTCTAAAAAATATTAAAATCAACTCTAAATAGATAGAGCATCTTAAGAAAGTATTGAAATATTTGAGATGGTCATTTTGGCACATGGAGGATCTCAAATGGAGCCATGGCTCAAAATTTATGGCCTTTGAAAGATTGGCCACATCAGCTATGATTGAACAAATATGGAAATAGACTGTCTATGTGAGATGGGACAAGTTTCCTACTTCATGGACTCTTTCATAGTGTAAACCCATATTTTGTAGTGTGAAACTATGTACATGTGCTATATTAATTCCCCTTTGGTTGAAAACAACTTTGCTCATATTAGTTGGCTTGATTATACTACTACCATTTGTCTTTATCAATCTTCTTTAGCTCCCATTCTATAATCCAACTGTCATTTTCTTGTTGTAAAACTTTTCACTATAAGAAACACCTTTTAGAAATCCCTTCCCTTATGCTCACTATCTTCATATCCAAAATTTATAGTATTTTTTCTTTCTTCTTCTTTGAAACCTATTTCTTCCAATTTACTTCTTCATCTTCATCATCTTTACCATCTTCTCCATGGAATTCATATAAATTTGAAACAATATATATATATATATATATATATAGATATATATATATATATATATATATATATATATATATATATATATATATATATATATATATATATATATATATATATAAGAATTCAATGGCAAACTCACCTCATAAGCATTGTCATTGACTCTCTTCATAATTTTACATGGTCTAATTTTCTTGTACTTCAACTTGTTGTATGTGCCTTTTAGAAATCTTTCTTTCCTCAAGCAAACCATTACCAACTCTCCTTCAAATACCTTTGATCTTTTTTTGACATATGTTATCACTTTATATTTCTCATTACTTTCCTGCAACATTCTTCTTACTCCATCTTGCAATCATTGCATATGTTCTACAAATGCTTTTGTAACATCACTAATTGGATCTACAATTGGTAATTCTACTAAATCTAAAATACGCATAGGATTTCTACCATAAACAATTTGAAAATGTGAAATTCTTGTTGATTTATTCACTAAACTATTATATGCAAACATAGTTTATGGTAAAGCCATGTCCCATTACTTGGGCTTCTCTCCCATTATGCATATAACAAATTCCACAAGGTCCAATTCATACCTTATGTCTATCCATCTATTTGTGGGTGATATGTACTATTGAATTATATCTAAGTGCCCATCTTCTTCTACAAAGTCCTCCAAGAATGACTTACAAATTTTGTGTCCCTATATGAAGTAATCATTTTTGGAACACCATGCAATCTGACAATATCCTTAAAAAATAATTTTACAACTCTAGTGGCATGATTGGTTTTATTACATATAATGAAATTAATTATTTTGGAAAATTTGTCAACAACAACAAAAATTGAGCCGTTACCTCTATGTGTGTTTATCAATCCCAACACAAAATCTATACTCAAATCTATCCATGGTCCTATTGGAATTGATAAGGGTATGGAGAATACAATAATTTATGCATGTCTTTTAGCCACCTAATATATCATGCACCTTGAAACATACCTTGTCACATATCTCTTCATCTTTGGCCAAAATTATTTTTCCTCCACCAAGGCTATTATCTTCGTCTTACAAAAATGTCCACCTAAACCCCCACTATTTAAATCTCTAATTATATTGTCTCAAAGAGACCCAACTGGAATGCAAAATTGTTTCCCTTTAAAGATATAACCTTCTTATATAAGATACTCATCATGAATATCATTTTTCTCACATGTTAATTGATTTCTACAATGATCAACTATCTTAGAAAAATATGGATCATTATCATATCTCTGATTGATTCAAATCCAACTACTTCACTCACCATAGTAGTTGATAATTCTAACCTCTTTTTTAATGAATCATCTACCTGAATCTATTATTTTAGTTTATGTTTCAACACAAAATTATACCCATGTAAGAAATAAATGCACTTTGCATGTCTACTATTCATTTTCTTTTGTGTATTCACATTATTTAAAGCCTCATGATCTATAAATAAGATAAACTCATTACACACCAGGCAATGCCTCCAGTGTCTTAATGCTTGTAAAATTACATAAAGTTTAACATCAAGTTGAATACTTTATTGTTACCTGAATCAATTTCTCAAAGAAATATGCTATTAGCTTTCCTTCTCGAATCATCACAATAGCAATCCTCGCAAATGAACCATCACAATCAACCTCAAAAAGTTTGTTAAAATTTGGTAATAATAAAATTGGTCTTTCTATGCTCTTATTCTTAAAAAAGTCAAAGCTTTATGTGGCTACTGTAGCCCATGTAAATATCTTTCCTCTCATGAAATCTATTATTGGTGCCACGATAGTACTAAATGCTTTTATAATTTTTTTGTAAAAAAATGTTAAACCATGGAAACTTCTTACCTATATAATACTTCTTGGAATAGGCCACTCAATAATTCCCTTTATCTTTTCTTCATCCATTTTAAAACTATGTACTAAAACTATAAATCTCAAAACTACCAAACTATTCTACATAAACTTGCACTTCTTTAAATTTGCACACAACTTCTTATTTCTTTATAAATATATTACCATTCTCAAATTTTGTAAGTGTTATTCTTTAGTCTTACTGAATATCAAAATATCATCAACACAAACTTACCAATATATTCTTGTAGCATTGTATTAATCACCCTCATAAATGTGCTAGGTACATTAGATAATCCAAATGGAATTACCATCCACTCATATAAGTCATCAATAGTCTTCAATATAGTTTTATACTCATCTCCTTCATGAATTTGAATCTGTTAATAACCATTCCTTAGATCAATCTTGGTAAAATGTTTTGCTTCAGCAAGCATATTTATCATATCATCTAAACGAGGTATAGTAAACCTATACTTTATTATAATTCTATTTATTGATCTAATATCCACACACATTTTCAATCCTCCATATTTATTTGAAGTTAATAATTTTGGTGTTGCACACGGATTCATACTCTCCCTTATTACCCTCTTTCTTAGCAATTTATTAATCTATTTATTTGATTTTGCATGTTATATTAGACTCATCCTATAAGTTTCTTGACTAAGTAGAGTTTATCTTGGAATCAAATCAATGTGATGTTGAATATCTCCCTTTGGTGGTAAACAATTCGGTAACTCATCAGGTATAACATCTAAATATTCTTTCAAAATTTTTTTTGCTTCTATTAGTATTGGCACAATTTGTAAATCCTTATTTTTTCTACTAATTCATAATAATAACATGCTACCTTAATATCTTGGATAAATTATTTAGTAGAGATCATGCTTTCTATCTTTTCTTCATCTTTAAGAGGTAACAAAATGGCCTTTATACCTTATTTCTAAAAAGTGTGTGTTCTATGCTCCATCATGAATTATTTTCCTATCAATTTTCCATGGTATCCCCAATAAAATATGGCATCCATCCATCCATCATAATAACATCAAACCATATTTCATCATTATAACTTTTTCCTATAGAAAACTTGTTTAAGAATGTTTTATCTACTGTAATTTCATTCCCTTTCTCAAACCATGAAATTCGATAAGAATTAGGATGCTTTTCATATTACAAATTTATTTTTCAATCATTTTTTTAGAAACCATATTTTCACAACTACCACCATCTATGATTACTTTTCATACCTTTCCACTCAAAGTACATCTTATTCTTTATTATAAATTTTTCCTTCTTTGGAATGATCATTGTCCTTCTCATCATGAGATTCTCTCTAATATCTTTACGTGCAACTTCAATATTTTGTTCTTCTATTTCAACCTCAACTAGATTCACTCTTGGGCAATCTTCTTTCCTCATTTATTGATCTTAGTAGTGTGGACACTCAAATTCTCTATGCCCTTCTTCTTCACACCAATAAAAAACATAAGATTTACATTAATTCAGAAACCATCATCTAGTACCACCATAACCTCATCCTCTTCTTCTTTTTTGGTATTGAAACCTTTGCCTATTATCATCTTTTCGATTTCTACCATGTGATGATTCACCTCTGTTTGTAATTGAACCACCTGTAGCAGTATTAAACCCACCTCATCCCCTATTTGGAGGGTATCCACCTTTTCTTGGACCAAGAGACATTATTCTAAAATTCCATCTATTTTATTTTTATTCTACATTTGAAGCTAATTCATAGGCCTCCTCTGTGCTAAATATTCTAATCATGCTCAATTCATATTGAACAGTAAATTTCAAACTATTTACATACATTGCAGCCATTCACTCTTCTATTTCATCATGATATACTTGTATGGAAAGATTATAAATTCATCTATATGCTCTTGTATACTATGATCTTTTATCTCAAATTATGAAATATTCTATATAGGGTTTGTGCATAATCCATAGAAATAAATTTCTCCCTTAGCTTCTTTCCCATCTTTTCTCCAAATTAATCTTATCTTTACTTTTTTATCTCTCTTTTTACAAGTGATTCAACCAAATCTTAACATGACATTTCAATTTTATGCATGCAAACTTTACCTTCTTATCTTTTCTAATATTCTTCCACTCAAAGAACTTATCCATGATATTCATCCAATCTATCAACTCCTATGGTCTTAAAGTACCTCCATAATATGTAACAATAAATTTGATTTCTTTATTTCTTTCTTTTAAAGCCTAAACCATCCTCTTCCATGGATGGTGGCTACTTTTGATGTTCTTCTTGCTGAATTTCTTCATCATGATATGTGTCTCCCTTAGCTTCATCACCACCTACTATACTTTCCTGATTGGTGATAACCTCTGATAATTATTGAACATACCTCTACAGTGCTTGTATAGTCCACTTCATCTATGGAATATGACCTTGTCCTCTCACAATGTCTTTCTCCTCCGAAATTCGTACTTGCTCTGATACCAGATAATAAACCAAAAAACTATCAAAATAATAAATTATCAATAGGCGAAGCTTCTAAATAATAACTCGTACTGATTCATATTTACTTACATGAAATAATTATAAATTTGAACCATACTTAAATAAGTCTCAACTTATAATTTAGAGTTGACATGCAAAAATTTGAAAAAACTAAAGTCTAAAACAGGTATATTTTTAGCAACCACTATTTATAATAAGTTTTGCATGCAAGCATGCATGGCTCTATAAATATTTTTTAATAGTTTAAACACTATAATTATTATATGGGACTAAATTCAATTGAATTTCATGTCTGGTTCTAAAAATATATAGTTTCTAAAAATAAAAAATTCTTGAAAAAATCATTAAATGTTAATTTTGGACCATCAGATGATCATGTATCACCTCTGAAAATATCTAAATCAAACCTAAGTGGATAGAGAGTCTTAGGATAGCATCTACATTTTTGAGACAGTCTTTTTGGTGTGTGGAGGAGCTCAAACAAAGCTACAACTCAAAATTTATGGCCCCCAGAAGATTGACCTATTTTTTCTTCATCAGAATGTGACTTGATGTGTTGCAAAAGAATAAAAGCCTCAAGACTCTAGGTGGAAAAATAATATTAAAATGCAAACTTTAATTTTCAAATTGTAAAATGCATATACAATTCTGTCGATGTCTTAAAAGCCCAGGTGAAAATTTTACGCAGAGATACAACTTCAATATGCAAGTTGGAAACCGCATTTCGATATCTACCGCCTAGGTCGAGGGAAACACAAATTACTATTTTTAATTTGGAAATGTTCAATGTGCAATGGTCGGCTAATAAAACTTGAAGATATTTTCTCAATGATTCCAATAAACCCTTGGGAATATAGCTTTTATAGAGATACAATGGAGAAAGAGGATTTGGGAGTTATAATCATGAATGGATTGCTATTTTAATTTGCACTTATGACCCTTTTAGATCTTGGCAAAATCCTTAAAAATTAAATTGACATTGGATAACCTGGTGACTTTGCTTATACATTTCATGTTACTTATCATTCATGATTAGATTGTAAAATGTAATGTTCTTAGAAAAATGTCTTCCAGTGTTTCTAGAAATCTTGCATTGGTTAATGCTTTAATTGGAAAGCAATTTGTCAATGCAAGGGTGGAAGTAAGTGGACATTACTAGCCAGAATACAATACCAAAATGTAACTTTACATTTGCAATTTACAAATCGCAAAAAGGGTTCCGAAGTCTTCGGGCAGATCCTACAATGAAGATTTCGAAGGCAATGACTTGGTGAAATGCCCACGTGGAGATCCCGGTGGAGATTTCAAGTGAAAAAGCAAAGTCGATATACAACTTTGAAATTAAAAATTTCAAAATGCATAAAAAGTTACAAAACCCGCCAAAGGAATAAAGTTGCAAATGGGAAGATTGAATCCCGCCAAAAGATGAGATGTGGCACGTGTTGGCAGCAGATCTAGCGGTGACATAAGGGCAATGGGTAGGCAATTCTGTCATAAAATGCAGAAGGTTGGGGAGCATCAGGTTTATTAAATGTAGACAATTTATTACACTCGAGAATAATTTGGCTCTGAGTAGGAAGAACAGAGCAGCGGCTTTCATTTCTCATGAGGCAGTTTTATCCATTTACTGGATAGAGCTGAGGAATTAGTAATAAATATGCGGTTGAGCAGTTTTTAAGATGACGAGTATGAGTCACTGAAGACTAGCAATACAAATTTGTCTGCCTCTACTGCCTATATTGACGAACGAAAATGGAGGCTTAGAATGCTTATTCGTAACAAGGTAGAGGAAGAATGTTTTAAGGGCATTTGGTAATGTATTATTTAGCACCATGTGCATCCTTGCCTTCATTGGGTGCCTCAAATTATTTATTTAGATGTATTTATCATGTGGGGTGGGGGGAGAGATCCAAGATGTACAATAATTCCAAAACTATAGAGACGGTGGGAGAAGGAAGAAAGGCTCAAGAAAGTCGACTGCCAACGCAAGAACTATGAAGGTTACGATTGGCATACTCATGCACTCCAAATTCTAAATGGATGGATAGCCTCATTGTCAGATGCTTTGTTTACTACAATATCCAAGGGTGTGGGACTGTTTGGAGTTTCAGAAATGTTGGTCGATGTACACTCTATTATTATTTTGTACTACTTGTCTGACATGGTTGCTTTATGCTTTTCTCCATTGATGGCTGTCTCAATGATTGGAATTTGATGCCACAAATCTCAAAGTGATCTCCATATGAAAAGAGAAAGGCCATTCACATCTTCTATAATTCTTTTGCCTAAATTCAACCCACTTGTGGTGCACTACGAAACTCTTATGCAACAACAAAATTGACCGAATAGGTAGAGGCACATACGGAAAATATGGAGGTGTTGGGTTAGGCTCCATCATCAATTGCCTACAACCAACTATTGACTCTTTACAAAAATGTAGGAAAATTTGAGAGGTGGAAGTTTTAAGGGAGATTTAATTTTTTTTAAAGAAATTTGAAAAAAAACATATGTATGAACAAAGCCCCATGTTAAGGTCTACAATCAAAAATGCAAAAATGCCCAAAAGTCAACAGCTTAGGCAAGGCGGTGTTTCTAAGCAAGGATGTAACAATGATTTGTAACTTTTAACTTTCAAATTGTAATGTGCACTCAAATCCTTGCAACCAATGTCACATGCGAATGAAAGCCAAATGCAATGTAAAAGGCTCAAGCAAAGTGGATGTTTTCAGTAGAGCTATAACATCTAAATGCAATTTTATAATTGTAATTTGAAAATGTGCAACAGACTTCTCAAATCTCAACAAATTGAAAATGTGCTTCTAAGTTTAAGAATCCCACCAAGGACATAAAAGTCTGAAGTTGTATCTAGATCTCAAAATCGCACCAAGAGCAATAGGTGTAAAATTTTAGTTGGCTTCTGAATACCGGCCAAGGCAAAATGAAGGTGAAATGTGCATATACCATTATTAGGTTTGGTGACAGAAAAGGTAAAAGAAGATGTGAGTGGGCAAATTCAAAGCTAAAAAGGTAAAAACAAGAGCTAAGTGTCATTTCCAATGAATGGAACAGGGGTAAAAAAATCTCATCAAATAAAAATGCAATGAAAAGATACCAAACGGAGAGGTTTGAATCTCAAAAAATCATGACCCCACCAGGTGATTCACAACTTCATGGAAAAGTGCAAGCTTGGCATCATAAAAAAATATGTCTATGAAGTGACCCAATGAAAAAAATGATTGGTGATGACATAATAAAAATTCAATTTTTTGTTCTTCCTTTCATTCTATTGGTTACCATTTGTACACCTCTTTCACTTGACCTTGCACACCTGAAAAAAATGGAACATATGGATGATAAACATGTTGATATATTATTATAGTGTTAGAAAAATGCATTTCTAATTGATTAAAATCAAGTCATACACCACTATTTATATATAGTAGGTTACCAAATATATGGTAACCAATTTCTGAGGAAGGAGGAGTCATCATTATCAAAAACAGTTATGGAGGCATCTAGAAAGTAATACCAACATAGAAGAGTCTAAAATAATGTAATATAACCTATGCTACACTATCATTCCCCTCCTCCTTATTACATTTTTCTTACTAATGTACTCCCTTAACAACTCAAATTTCTCCTTTCTAATGGATTTAGTGAGTATATCTGCTATCTGTGCATCTTTAGCATAGTACTGGAGTTGGATGTGGTGGTTTAAAACATGTTCTCAAATGTGATGACATTCAACCTCTATGTGATTTGTTATTTCATGATAAACAAGATTCTTTACAAGCTTTAACACACCTTGATTATTACAATGAATGTTGGGTGATTTCTTTTCATTATAGCCCATATCAGCTAATATGCGATGTAACCATGTTGCTTTACACATAGCTCAACGTGTGATATGATACTCTACCTCATTGGATGAGAGAGCAACAATAGTTTGCTTCTTGCTAATCCATGAGATTGGTCCATATCCAAGATGAAATATGTATCCTAATGTTGACTTTCTATCATCGATCCATTTGGTGTAGTTCGAGCCGATGTATCCCTATAAGAAGAATTGAGTATTCCTCTTGTATTCAAGACAATACTTAAGTGTACCTTTGATATATCTCAAAACATATTTTTTTACAACCCAATGACATTTCATTGCCTCTTGCATAAATTTAGATAGCTAACTCACAACAAAACACATATCTAGTCTAGTGTAGGTCAAGTAGATGAGACTCCCAACAAGCTATCTATAAAGAGTTGCATCTACCTAAGGCGAGTCTTGTAATTGAGAGAGTTTTAAACCATTCTCCATTGGTGTTGAAAGTGGCTTACAATTTGGCATTCTATATTTTTCTAGGAATGTCTTAGCATATTTTATATAGGAGATAAATATGTGATTCAATTTCTACCATATCTCTGCTTTCTTAGATTTTCCTTGATTCAAAAACTAGGGAAGGGTATGGTAGTCAATTTGGCTTCTATGATGCACTGAGAGAGGGTATGGCCAGCTCCCTACTACTTTTGGCTCTTCCTAAACCAAGTTGAGAGGACCTAATTTATAGTTTGCTTACATAGAGTGATTTTGTAATTCAATATCCATGGGGATTTTTGGCACACAAAAACACAAATATGACCAAGCCATAACCAAAATTATTCACCCCACTCAGTAAGGGTTGTCACATGTGACGAATAAATGCTCTAGGTCACATATAAGCTACTAAAGATAGATGGGTATATGTTTACAACCTTTAATTCAAAACAAATTTTCAACAACAAAGCGGATCAATGGAAGAATGCAATGTTGGTATTTAAATTAAAAAATGTAGACACATGTTGTATAGATAATATTTAAGCATCTACAAGCAAATAACATTTAAAATATTCAGCATAGTGTATTATTTGTAGGGTAAAATAGGTTAGGACAATTAATAGTAATAAAAAGGGGGTGGTGTGTTGGTGAATTGTAAACATCAGGGATTATTTCAAAATTAGTGACATAACTTATTACAAAGATGTAAAATTACTAAAATGCAAGCTATGGGAACTACTAGGAGTGATCTACATCTATTGGTGCTAATATAATGTAAATACCCAAATGATTCTTGAAACCCTAGATTATACACTACAACTAAAATTTTAAATACTTTTCCATAACAAATTTATAAACTCATGGTGCCCTTAAGAGGTATTCAAAAACATATTTCCAAATCACTATACATAAAGGGATTTATAACCTAGATCTATGACAAAAATGACAACCACTAATGAGCATGAAACCATACATCCAATCAACTAAACTTACAAAACACATCATTGTATTTTATCAACAAAAAAATTAAGAACCACATGTATTTTCCATTATCTTAAAATTAAATCTTACGTAGAGTAATATTTCAAAATGCCATAGGGACAAGCATGGTGCGTTTATTCCATGTTGGACATGGGAGACACATTACAAATGTTCTCATAGCTTGCTAATGGTTGTACAACTGGAACCACCTTATCAAGGGAGACCAAATTCACATACAACCATGATCCCAAAATTTTCAAGAGCCTATACCTATAAAAACAAAGACCAACAATAAAAACCTAGAATAGAGGACAATCCCTCTCTTTATACATTTTTTTACACTTTTGTAAATCCAAGAATGTTGGTTGTAATTTGTAATATTGCAAAATTTCAAACATCCCATCAAAGTTCTACCAAGATGTTCCCAAATGAAATAGGCCCTTTATCACACCTGAAATCTTCATTATTTTATAAGAATAATTATTTTTATAATTGCTTCTACATGAAATGATGAGTATGTGGAGTGAATCTTTTAATTTCTTGGCTGGAGATGCACTTGACACAAGCTTGAGGGAGAATATTCACCTTGGAGGCCAAAAAATCTCTTTATCTTCTTCTAAAACTACTTAGAGACACCTTTGACCACTTATTAGCATAGCTAGAAACTTTTGAACAACTTCCCTTCCTCTTATGCAAGCCAAAAAAACCTTGCTCTTGCAATCATGTCAATTGAACACCCCAAATGCATGGCCATTAGAATTTTTTTTTTGGGAATGACCCACCTTGAACTTGTAGACCTGTAATATTTCTCCCATGGAGTGTTTAAAGAAGCAAAGCAAAGAAAAATACAAAAACTTAGGCTACTTTTACCTTTTTTTTGTGCTCCAACTTGACTTTTCACACTTTGCATTTTTCACATTTTATTTTTTAAATTTTCCTTTGAAGATCAACTCCACATTTTTTAATACATAAATCCATTACTTTTCACTTTTTAGCCTTTTGAGAAAGTTCTTGCACCTTTTCCAAATTTATAATTTTCCTATTTTTTGGGGAAATTTGGGTTCCCATTTGTAATTTTGTAATTTCTTTGTATTGGGGAAATCTAGAACTTAGCAGCAGTAGTACATATTGGAAATTACAAAATTGAAATTTACAGTTGTAATTCCTATAAAAATTTCCCTTAGGAAAATGGGAACTCCAACTACAATTTACAATTTGTAAAACTAAAAAATTGCTAATTGCAGTCGAATTTCTCATTTCCCTCAAAAGTTCCCTTAGGAAAATGGGAACTCCAATTGCATTTTGTAATTTATAAATTTGTAAATTATAATTTATAGTTGTAATTCCCCCAAAAAGTTCTCTTATGGAAATGGGAAAAATAACTATAATTTTCAAATAGCAAATTTTCAAAATTGAAAATGGCCTTGAAAGTTCCCATTTGCACTAGGACCCTCACGGTAATAGGAACTTCAACTGGAATTTATAATTTTGTAAAACTATAAAATTGTAATTGGCCTTGAGTGTTCCCACTTTCACTATGATCTTATGTGAATGACGTTGACTTGGGCATTTACAAGATCCAAGTGGAAATTATAATTTGCACATTTACATAATTTAGAAATTTCATTTATCCTTCAAATCTCTTTGAAGCTCATCCTGAGTTGACTTTTTCCACTTGTTTCGACTGGCAAGATTCAGAGAGTTGTTCACAGTTTGTAAATGTATTTTGGAGACTTACATTTTTCAAGTTTCCTCTTCCAAACAAATCTCCCAAGGACTTTTGGAGCTTCTCCTACAATTTTTAAAACTTGTAAATTATAATATTTTACATAACCATAGTTTTCTTATGAGATACAATAGTTCTCTATGACTTCCATCCCAAGACATGAAATTGTAGTTTTGTTCCAACCCTAAAATTTGTACTGGGATTTGTAAACTCAAACTCTAGCATGTATTAAACATGGAATAGAGGTTTTAAGCCATTTGAAAATTGTAAAACTACACCATACTCCTCCATTTCATATACCTTCACTTTCATCACTAAACTAGGGTTTACATCTGAATGATTAGAAATATGTTTAATTCAGAGTAGATGCTTTAAGCATGGATGAAACTATACCCTCTATAAATATCATTCCCATAACTCATGTCCAAACTTTTACACCCTCTTTGAATTTTGTGTCCAATTTTTAGATGTTATCTTCAGAGGCTTTTGACATATTTAAATAGCCAGGTATTGAATCTGGTTTAGAAGGAAGCTTTAGTAAAATACCAATGTCATTATCAATTCTAATCACATGTGCATCCTAAAACATTTCCCCTATGTTAACACCCAAGGGAGGATCCTTGTTCCAAATGAAGTGAGGATTAAGAGACAAACCAATAGCCCTTCTCTTTGGATCTATATACAAAATCCTTGCGTTCAACCTTGCATGTGTAGAGAATTTTTCTTGCCACATTGAATTTGGAAATGCACTGTGCAAATGGAAATATCCATCATCCCTCCAAAATAAGTAAGAAATGAGAGTAGCAGTCAATTATGTAGTATTAGTTGCATGGATGAATTAACCATTATCGCCGAGACTAATAACTCCACTAATAATCCTTTGTGGTCTTTAATAATTTTATTAGCCACCAATATAGGATCATTTTTCATAGAGATCACACCCCGTGTTTTATCAATGTTTGAAACTAGTCCTCTCACTAGTTGACCCTTTATTCAACTTAAGTACATTACTTCCATATTTATCATTAGGAAAGAATCAAGATAATGATGGCACCTCGGGTGAGTGGATATAACCATGATTCTCAATGCTTTTTACATAAGCCATCATTACCATTTCATCCTAAACTAAATCAATGGTGAGCTCTTTGTGGAGAAACCTGAGTCATATTGATAGCCAAATTCTTATATTGCCACTTATAAATGCAGTAAATCATCTATGTATTCCAACAATGTTGTTGTATAAAATAACAATACATGGCCTACATTAGGCCTGGGTAGGATTTTCAAATCCATACATTTTCAAACTACCATGCCTTTGCCTTTTGCTATGGGATATGGAGTCTCATATGTAAATTATGATTTATCAATTTAGAAATTTCATTTTGACTTCCCATTTCCACCATCTTCCGACTTCGATGCACGTGGTCTTCCTTTGCTAGGATTCTACGAGATCCGAAAGTGGGACAATAAATTACAATTTAGAAATTTCTCTTTATGCTACTTACTTTTGATAAGTGTTTTTTGTGTGATAAATTTTTGTGGGGATTTTTGTACTAATTTAAAATTTATTTTAAACCCTTGAAACCCCAATGAAACTATCCCACCACATTTGTAATTTTCAAAATTGATTTCAACTACCCAAAACTCTGATGGAATTTAGAATCCATTTAGAAATTGTTTATACTATAGTCAATGGATGGTATTTCCTTCAACTTAGATGTCATCCCTCTCTATTCCACACATTATTTTTTGGAATGCTAGCATGGAATTTTTAGTGTTGATATGGATCGAAAAATGTTGAAAGCCCTTACACACTCTTCCATCCACATGGACATAGAGACCTCCATGTCATGATTCTCACTTATATATTTTACAAATCCTTATGTGTTTTTCAAAATTTATTGGGTTCCATTAACCTCTACCTCTATGTGGCTATCCACATCCAATGTGGATCTATTGTTAAGGTGCCTAACTCATTTGGGCACCAACATTACCTCTTTCTTGGGGATGCACACCCCTTGTGGGTGTAAAAGGAACCTCAAAACATAGGGCCAAGTGCTAATCCATTGGGACATCGAGTCAACATTTCTGAAATTTAACAAAAAACACTCATGAAAACTCAACCAAATAAAGCATATGGACAAAACTAGATTAGGAAGATGTAAAAAATAACACAGATAAAAATCATGAAAAGGAGCTATACAAACAAGTCCCAAAGAAAAAGGGAAATATAAATAACAAAGCAACAAGACTACACATTATATAATTATGTACAACTTTGTGGGTTCAATCGAGGAAATGTTTCATATGTTTATCATTAACTGGCAACTCTAGTATCTCATCATCTCATAATTTTGTGAACTTTTCCAGTAGTTTGGTGGCCAAGATGAAGTAAATTAATCTTTGCACTTGCCTAAAGATATTAATGCTAGGCTGTAATTAGATGACACTTTAAAATAATTCATCTCTGTAAGTTTTCAAATCTAGATAAGACCAAGACAAAAGATCTTGGTACTTATTTAGTAGTTTTAAATAAACTTGTTTCTCTATTATAATTAGGTGAGTACCAAGAAAGACTACATCATGATCAGTAATGTCATTCATGCACTTGAAGATTGGTTGAAATAGAACTAAAAACATTCATCATTATGGGCATGAAAGATAACCCCATCGCCATCTAGTGGCATTCTCCAAACAATAGCTTTATTGTCAAACTCAACATCAAGAATCATTGGTTTCTCAAGAATGTCCACATTCCCAATGAAGTTACCAAATTCCACATCTATGTATATCACTTTATTTAGGTCCCACTTCAAGTCTTCAATTACATCATTATTGGGTAACTCATATGCTTGTGCCATACTAACATCACAAGTAAATTTAAAGTTTGACAAACATACCTTCTTGATTGAACTCTAAAATAGATCAAAAATAGCATCACTTAACAAATCTGTCGATGTAGACATTCTACTTTGGGAGACTTGACAATCAACCATCAAAATCTCATCATCATCATCAAATATAGACCTAGAATCATATGCATCTTCATCAACACGTTTAGGAGTATCACATGGAGGATGGGAAAAGAAGCACTTATCACACTAATCAATGTCAAAATCACAATTTACACGTTCACTTTGGCATTCAATGGATCAAGCACTTGCTCTCTAGTCACTATATTTTGGTTTCTATCTATTATTTCATCACGTGAAATAATCTTCCCTCTATCATTATCTTGATTATGGAAAGCCAACCTCCCTTGTACTTGATTCAGATTTGGATCTCTCTCTTGACTTGTAGACTCATGAGGGATCCCCTTCTCATCTCAAACCAACTTATATGACATTTCTTTGATAGTGGACTAAGGAGTCTTAATTGTTTCCTCAGGGTTGGCACTCTTAGTGGACTATCTTTTTTGGATTAACTAGCTTTACATTAGACAACTTGTTCAAGGTCTTTCCTACTACTTTTATATTTTATCAATTTTGATGGCCATATTGAATGTTGACCATAGGTTTTGTGACCCTTGTCCCTCAATTAGTACGTAGCCTTCTTGTCAAAGGCATCATAATATCTAATCAAGCATGTTGTATTATTGGGCCTAATGTTTTCAGATAGTTACATCATAGTCTTATTGAATCATGTATTGAAGTCTTGAAAACACTCATTAGGGTTCTTACTATTTTCTTAAAATTCAACCAAGACAAATCTATGATCATTATTTCATAATAGTATACTTTAGAAACATTCATCATTTCTTCTAATGCACAAATGCATCCATGGGGAATGGAATTGAACCATTCACGAACATCTTCTTCCATGGTGTGTACAAGTAATTTAATGCACACATCCTCATGATCAACCTCATAATCCTTAATGATAATGTGGAAAGCTCTTAAGTGTTCATCACCACTCACTGTATTGTTCCCTTAAAATATAGGAAGGTGGTTCCTTAATTCATTTGAGACTTCATTGGGATAGCCTTCCATCTCATCAAAATTGAAAGGTCTAAACTCAAGAATTTTTAATGAAAATTTTCATTCTCATCTTTATACCTATGCCTTGTGATAGGTTCAATGGTTGTTTCATGAACAAATGGAAAATGGCTATGATGGGGTGAGTGAGGTGGAGTTGTGGGTTCAAATTTAGGAGGATATTTAGCTAGTTGAGAAGGAGTTGGATAGTAAATGGGACTACAATGTTTTGAGTTATTAGAAAAAATATAACAATCTTCAATAATATAAATTTTAACAAATAAAAGTCTAGGATTATCTAAATCTTGACAATGCAAATAGTCTTTTAGAGTTGAATGTTGTTCTTTAATCAACCTCCAAACTTGTCTCCTTTTTTGATGAAAACTTAAGGGTGAGACAAGATATTTTGATGAGTCATCTTTAAAGGATGACCTTAGTCCTTCCAAATTTACAATTAAAATAACTCTCAATGATGAAGATATTCAAAGTGGGCACTGATCATTCCTTGAAACCAGATGATGTTTTGGAGTGGCCACTAGAAGTAAACATATAGAATATAACCATTTATAAACTTGTAATGATACATACTAAAACTTTACGTTTCCAAAGTTACTGATGATGTATGAAACCAAGGATATATATATATATATATATATATATATATATATATATATATATATATATATATATATATATATATATATATATTCAAAAGAGGGAAATCTCCTCAAAACATGCCTAATTTATAGATCTTTTCAATAAATTTAGCACATGTCAAATTATCAAATCTCTCAATTCTTAGCACATCCCCGATGGAGTGTTGTAGATTTGATGGCCAAGATAGAAAAGAACTCAAATAATCTCAAATTTCAAACACACGGAATAATATGAATAAACTTTGTTTGAAAATATAGTTGAGATTACTTGAATCAAATATTGGTAGAGAACTTTTTTAAACCTAAAACTACAACTACAATATATCTCTCTGCAAGAGTCCTTGACAACATGGGTGATAATAATTATCCCCGATAACAGTGCAAGTGAAGTTGTGGCATTGACAAACTAAATATATTCAAACCAATACAAATATAGATAGAAAACATTCCAACTTGAATTAATTACAATTCTTTATAAGAGTCCCTGATATCAAAAGTGATCAACAATATCCATAACAATGAAACCAGTGAAGTGTTGGTTCCCAGTTGTACACCTCTTCACTCAGCCTTGCACACTTCAAAAAAATATGGCACACATAAATGATAAACCTACTAATATGTCATTATAGCTAGGGAAGGTTTTAGCACATAGATAGATAGGATGTATAAAATGATTAGAAGGCATTGATAGAGGGTATGTTCAGCTCCCTACTACTTTTGTCTTTCCCTGAACCAAGGTGAGATAGGATGTATAAAATGATTAGAAGGCATTGATAGAGGGTATGTTCAGCTCCCTACTACTTTTGTCTTTCCCTGAACCAAGGTGAGATGACCTAAGTGGTAGCTTGCTCACATGGACTGATTCTACAATTCAATATCTGTGGATATTTTTCAGACACAAGAAAACAAATATGACCAGGGCACAACCAAACTTGTGCACTCTAATTGGGAAGGGTTATCACATGGAATGAACAAATGCTCTAGGTCACGTACAAGCTACTGAAGATAGATGGGTATATTCTTTCATCCTTCAATTAAAAAAAAAAAATCAGCAATAAAGGCGTTGAATGGAAGACATTAATACAATTATTTAAATCACAAAATGTAGACACATGTTGTATAGGGAATATTTATGCATTATTAGGAAAAGAACACGTAAAATATTTAACAGTGTATATTATTTGAAGGGTAGGATAGGGTAGGACAGTTTGATAGTAATAAGAAGGGGCTGGTGGGCTAGTCATTTTCAAACAATAGGGACTCTTTCAATATTCATGACATCATTTAATGCAAAGATATAGAAAAATTGAAATGCAAGCTATGGGATCTACCAGGAGTGATTTGCATCCATTGCTGCCAATACAATACAAATACCCAAATGATTCTTAAAACCCAATAGCATACACTAAAACTAAAATTTCAAATACTTTTCCCTATCAATTCCATAAACCTAGGCTGCTTTTGAGAGGTATTCAACAACATATTTCTAAATCACTATGCAAAAAGGGATATATAACCTAGATCTAAGCCCAAAATGGCAACCAATAATGAGCATAAAATTGGATATCCAATTAGTTGAACTTGTAAAACACATCATTATATTTCATCAACAAGAAAAAGTAAGAACCACAAGTATTTTCCATTATTTTGAATGAAAATCTTACATACATTAATGTTTCAAAATGCTAACATGGGGATAAGCATGGTGGGCTTGTTTTATGTTGGATAAGGGAGACATATTGTAAATGCTTTCAAATCTTGCTAATGGATGTACAGTTGTAACCACCATAGCAAGGGAAATAAAATGCACACAAAACCATGATCCAAAAATTTAGAAGAGCCTATACCTAGGGAAAAATATCAATAACAAAAACCTTGAACAAAGAACAACCCCTCTATTTAAACATTTTTAACCCTTTTACAAATTTGGGAATGTGGATAGTAATTTGTAATATTTAAAAATTGAAAACAATGCCCCAAAGTTCCACCAAGATGATCCGAACTGGAATATTATCTTTGCCATGTCTAGAATCTTCATTAGTTTAAAAAAAATTATTGTTGTAACTACCTCTACATGAAATGATGAAGATTTGGAGCAAATCTTTTGACTTCTTGGTAAGAGATGCACTTCATACAAGCTGAAAGGATAATAGTCTCCATGGAGGCCAAACAAACTCTTTGTCTTTTTATGCAATTGCTTGGAGATGCCTTTAACCAGTTATTAGCACAACTAAATTTTTTTAAAGAGTTTCCCTTATATTCATGCCAAAAAACAACCCTCCTCTTGTAATGATGACATTTGAACACACTGAATGCATGGCCATTGGAATTTTTTTTTAGAAATGGCCCAACTTTTACTTGCAGACCTGTAATATTTTTCCCATGGAGTGTTTGAATATGTAAAGAAATGGAAAATGCAAAAACATAGGTTAATTTTACCTTTTTGCCTTTTGGCTCCAACTTGCATTTTCATTCTTTGTATTTTTCACGTTTACCTTTTTCAAATTTACTTTTTAGGGTAAAATATATAATTTTTATTGCATAAATGCAATACTTTTCACTTTTCAGCCTTCTGGAGAAATGTTGGCCCCTTTTACAATTGTGTAAATTTCTTTTACAATTCTTTTTTATTGCAGAAATCTAGAACTCAATAACAATTTTGCAATCTGTAAATTATAGAATTGCAATTCAAAGTTGTAGTTCCCCTAAAAAGTTTCCTTAGGGAAATGGGAACTCCGACTGTAATTTATTGTTTTGTCAAACTACAAAATTATAAATTGTAGTTGGAGTTCCCATTTCCCTTAAAATTTCTTAGGCAAATAGGAACTCCAATTGCAATTTAATTTTTTGTAAATTGCAATTTGCAGTTGTAATTTCACCCAAAAGTTTCCTTAGGAAAATGGGAACTCCGAATTTAATTTGGAAATTTACAAAATTCCAAATGGTCTTGAAAGTTTACATTTACACTAGGACCCTCAAGGAAATGGGAACTCCAATAGCAATTTGCAATTTTGCAAAATTGAAAATGTTTAATTGGCCTTAGAAGTTCCCACTTGCATTATGATCTTTTTCATTGACTTAGGGTTTTGGTAGATCCAAGTATAATTTATAGTTTTTACATTTACAAAATTGCATTTCTCCTCTAAATCTCCCTGAAGCTCCTCTTGAGTTGACTTCTTTCACTTGCTTTGACTGACAGGGTTGGGAGAGTTGACCACAATTTGTAAATACATTTCAGAGACTTAGATTTTATATGTTGCCTCTCCCACATAAATATCCCAAGGACTTTTGGAGCTTCTCCTAATTTTTTTTAAACTTGTAAATTATAAGATTCGACATAACCATATTTTTCTTATGAGTGACAGTAGTTCTCTTTGAGTTGCATCCCTAGACACAAAATTGTAGTTCTGATCCAACGTTAAACTTTTTACTAGGCTTTGTAACCTCAAACTATGGCATGTGTTAAAATAGGGCATAGTGATTTTTAGCCATTTGAAAGATGTACAATTGCACCATGCTCCTCCATTTTACAAACCTTCACTTTCATCACCAAACTAGGCTTTATATGTGAATGACTAAAAAAATACCTGCTCCAGAATATGTCCCTTAACTATGGATACAAGTATCCCATCTATAAATCTAAATATAAATAACTCATGACCAAACTTTCACACCCTCTTTGAATTTCTTGTCCAATTTTTGGATGTTGTCATCAAAGGATTTCGATATATTTACATATCTAGGTGTTGGATCTGGTTTGGAGGGAAGATCTAGTAAAAGATGAATGTCGCGATCAATTCTGATCACTTGTGCATCCTCAAAAATTTCCCCTATGTTAACACCCATGATAGGAGCCTTATTCTTAATGAGGTGAGAATTAAAATTCAAACCAATAGCCTTCATCTTGGGATGTACATACAAAATCCTTGCTTTCAACCTTGCATTTTCAAAGAATTTTTCTTGTCACTTTGAGTTTGGAAATAGACCGTTCAAATGGAAAATATCCACCATCACTATAAAATAAGTACAAAATGAAAGTAGCTGACCAATATGCAATATTGCTTATACACGTGAATTAACCATTATCCCATTGACCAACAAATCCGTTGATAATCCTTTGTGGTCCTTAATCATTTTATTAGCCACCAATACATGATCATTTTTCATGGAGATCACACCGCGTATTCTATCAATGTCTGAAACTAGTCCTTGCACTTGTTGAACCCTTTTTCATCTTAGAAACATTGCTTCCATCTTTATCGTGGGGCAAGAATCTAGACGATGAAGGCATCGTGAGTGAGAGGATATAACCATGATCCTCAATGCTATTTACACAAGCTATCATTATCATTTCATCACGAACTTAATCAGTTGTGAGCCCTTTCTGGAGCAAACTGAGTCACGTTGATAAACAGATTATTCTACTGTCAGTTACAGATACATTCAAGCATATATGTCCTCCAACACTTTTGTTGTTCAGAATAATACTACATGGCCTGCATTAGCCCTTTGTAGAATTTTCAAATCCATACATTTTTCAACTACCAGACCTCTGCCTTTTACTGTGGGATCCAGAGTCTCATATGCAAATCATAATTTAGTAATTTATAAATTGCATACTGACTTCCCTTTCCGACATCTTCCCACTTCACTGCACGTGATCTTCTTTCGCTATGCTTCTGTGGGATCTAAGAGTGGGACAACAAATTGCAATTTAGGAATTTGTCTTTATGTTGATTTTGACAAGTGGTTTTCCCATGATAATTTCCTATGAGGCTTTTGGTACCAATATGCAATTGCTTTATCCACTTTGAAACCTTTGCATAACTCTTCCACCTAATTTGCAATTTTCAAAATTACTTTTGACTACCCGAAACCCTGGTGGACTTTGAAATGCATAAACAAATTGGTCAAACTGCAGTCAATGGATGACATTTCTGCTAACTACCATGCCAACCCTCTCTATTTTACGGATTATTTTTTGGAATACTAGCATGGCATCTTTAGTACACACGTGGATATAAGAATGTTGCAAGCCTTTACACACTCCTCAAGCCACGTGGACACCAATACCTCCACATGACGTTGCCCAGCTGTATATTTTTAAAATGTTGTGTTTTTACGAACTTTGTTGTGTTCCATTAACCTGTGCCTCGATATGGCTCTCCACATCTAACGTGGAGCCTTTGCTAACGTGCCCAACGCATTTGGGCACCAACACATTCTTCCATTCCTTATTATTTGTACGGAAAGAAGTGATCGGATCTTTATAGGTCATTCATAAACTTTTAGTTGGTAAAATGATTATTTATAAATAAGGAAAAATGGTTTCACATAATTATAAATTTTTATTTTACACTTGGAATGAATATTTTCCTTCAAGTTCAACTGCATCAAGCTTTTAACTAGGCAAATCAATGTTTTTTTTAAAGTATCACCATGACATAGACAACCACCCACCAGAATGATCATTTTGTAAAGCATAAGAGATTATGGGCATGATCAACAACATCCTCTAGATGGAGCATCTTCAAAAAATATTCCATGTGAGAAATTTAGATAAGTAAAGAGGGCTTGTCCTTTTTACAAGAGTTTTTAGATCTTTTTCAGTTTTAGACCCTTCTACTTTCAAAATTTAGTTTGAGTTTTTGTCTCTATTTCTAAAGTGATTGCACCTATACAATAATTAGCAAACTCTGAGAGCATTTTGAATATCTCTTTCATGTTTAAGAGCAAATCCATTATATATTTTCCAATGTTAACATGATGAACATTGATGTATGTATATTTACTTTCAATATTAATGAAAACTAACTGTGATTTCTGATCTTCCTTGTCAATCAAATGCAATAAAGTATTCTTCATGCATTGTTGATTTGGTATCTGGTTTTATGCTTATTAATGTTAGTCATTTTGGGCATGAACTTAGGTTATAAAGTCCTTTTTGCATTATGATTTGAGATTGTTTTGTTAATAGTCTTTTAAAGACACTGTGGTCTTATGGAGTTCACTAGAGAAAGTGATTGATTTTTCATTTGTAGTGTATACTTTGGAGACTTCAGGGATCATTTGAACGTTTACATTGGATTGGTATCAATGAATGCAAACCTCTCTTGATAGTTTTCTTAATCTTGTTTACTCAACATTCTACATACTGAAATGAATGATAGCATGGTTGTTGAATTTCCCTGTGTTGAAAGCCACCATCACACTTTTATATATACCTAACTCGTCCTACATGTCCTACCCCTACAAGTAATACATATTATTGAATATTTCAAGTGTTATTTTCTCACATATGCATAAATGTTGTATAACTAAAATATGCATGTATTTGATCTTTGAATACTAGCACTATGATCTTCCATTTGGCCATTAGTTGTCAATAGTTTCTTTAAAAATGAAGATTGCAATCATATTTCTATCTATTTGTAATAGCTTGTGTTTGATTTCAAATCATTTTGGTCAATCTGTATGACAACTCTTCTCGAGTGGATTGAGTAAGTTTGGTTATGCTTTGGTCAGTTTCATGTGTGTACACATAATTCTCTAAAGATTGAAGTATAGTATCCCTCCTTGTGAGAAAGCTACCCTGTAGGTCCTCTCACCTTTGTTTAGGTAGAGCCTAAAGTATTAGGGGCCTAACCATACCCTTGTTGGTGTCTTTCAATAATTGTCTGCATTCAATCCATCTAGATGATAAACCTTTTTCCAGTTGTAATGACATAATTCAGGTTCATCATCTTTGTTTGCCATCTTCTCAAGTGTGCAACCATGGATTTTAGAGGTGTACAACTAGGAACCAATAGGTCATATCTTAAAAAAAATGGTAATGAAGAAACAATCCTTCATAGTCAAAGGTTTTGGCCCACAACTGATGTATGATTTTGAAATCCATTTTTATAGGGAAATTATTGGAAATGTCTATGTGAACTTCTATTCTGGGGAAAATGCCGTGGGCATGTGAAGAAGTGTATAGTTCAACTAGTATAAAGTCCTCTAAGGTATTTCCTATCACCTTGAAGGAAAGTTCAGACCAAAACTAGAGAGAGAGGTGGGAAAGACAAAATATATATCATCACGTGTTGATATTTTTAAAGATAATTTATTTTTATAAATTTTTTGTTGTTATATAATTATTTATAAATATGACGTGCTAAAATTTCTATATATTATCTAGACATTAATTATAACAATTAGTCAAGTAAAATTTAATTTCATAGTAAAAACAATGATAAAGATTATAAAATAAAAATAATGAAAAAATAATATTTATAAAAATTAAATATAAAATGTTTATATTACATTTGTACATTACAAAATGATAATTCAATTTACCTTTATTTTTAACTTTTCTTTATTTATTTCTTCCCTCGCTTCCACCCTCTTCATTTTATTTTTCCCTCGCTAACACCGCGCCAATATGATAAAATATAAAAATAATAATAATAATAATAAAACAACAATCTAGATCCATAAATTATAATATTAACCAAAAATATAATACTTAAAAAAAATTAAAAAAATAGCAAACATAAAATAGTTACCAAAACCACGGAAATTAAAAATAATAAAACAATATTAATGTTAATTCTAACCTATTGCCATTTACACAGACTTAAAATAACAAAACCATGTGTTTTTTTGGTAAAACCAAGGGATCTTTTTAAGAAAAACCATGGATTTAAATAAAAAACAGAAATATAACCAAACACCTAAAAACTAAACATAACATATAATCTTATTATAAAAAAAGCAATCCTTAAATTAAAACTTAAATAAACAAACCAAAAAAATAAAAAAATAATACCAATTTAAAAAGTCAAAAACACAAAACCGCGGCAGAATGGGAGGACGCGATGCAAAAAGAAGAGACCTCAGAAGAAGATTTGTAGCTACAGGAATCTAATCATGTACATGTTTCCTCCTTTTTTGGCAGTCAAAACGCATCTGGTGGGTCGTTGAGAGGTGGATGGCTGCGTCATTTGGAGGGAGCAGAGGCAATTTTGAGAGGAAACTCGCTGCATAGAATATTGTAGTGTCAAAAAACTATAACGAGCCATGCAGGATTGTCCAAATGCAGATCGATTTTACATGCAGTCCGAATGGTGAGACTGCATGGAGATTAAACCAAGGACGAGTGCCGTAGAGTACAGAAATTCAGCTGATTACATTGGGGCCGAGATGATGGAAAACCCTTGATGCCAAAGGCAGAACACTTTCTTGTCTCAGAATGATAGAACCACCAATTAGGTGTGCCAGGTCACAGGCTGATTTTTATGCAATCTTGAACTAGATCCACCGCAAGTGGTGGACAATCAGACCGATTAGGTGCAAATATTGAAACATACGGCCAGCTACGAATCTTACGAACCCTTCAAATTTTGAGTTGCATCTAAAGTTGAATCTAGAATAGTCAGTGATCGCACTCCTAAGACTTATTTTCTTATCTGTTTTTCTTCCTGAAACCTGAAACAAAATGTTAAAAAGAAAATGGACGCACATATTATGTTTCGATTTTTGAGTATGCAAAATAATGGACAAAATCAGATGAAAACAATAAATAGAGTTTACATGGGATGAAGAGAGGATATGATCCAAATGAATGGTGAATGACAAAAATTTTCACGTGATCTCTATTAAAAATTGTTGTCAATATGTAAATAGGGGTTGATGGATAACCATGCTATTTATATCTGGGTTACATTTTATAGTCATTAATTAATATTCGTGCATAAATTATGGATGAAAGGTGAAAGAGAGGTTCAAAGAAAATTGTTTGGGAATTAATAATGGGGAAAAGTTAAAGCTCAAAAATATATATTGTATAAGTTTTTTTTAAAAAGTTATATATAAGGTTATTTAAGGCCGTTAGTCAAATGAATGTTTACAGGAAATTGTCAAAGAAGTTATGAACCAAAGACCAACGAAGATTACATTGAGGTAAAATAGAATAGAATAAAAAAGATCCCCAAAAAAATATGGGGATTACAACAACAAAAATGATATTAAAAACACCCCTTTACCTACATATAACTGATAGAGCGCGACAAAAAAAATAAAAATAAAAATAAAGGAACAATAGACAAGCATAGCATTATAGATTAACACAAACTTACATTTCATCTTCCATATCTTGAATGAAGATGAGTTCTGTACCTCTATATTCACTGCTAGTGACTTCTCCAAAAACTATGCACTTATATTTCTTTGGGGCAAACATTTGAAATCTGCTTCAGGGACCATTGCGTTGATGTTGATAGATTTCTCCGGAGAAACCTTTGATTTCGATGAAATTTTTAACCATTGGGAGGCTAATACCACGCCGTGTGCCACCAATTTTCAATGATTCTTAACCACTTCCACCTTCTCCTAATTATGACATCTATTCCACCACTACGTTATCTCAACAATAAGACATTTTAACTGTGACATGGATGACAAAATTAGAAATTTTCCTTCCGATGGGTCAGAGGAGCTTACCTTTTGTTAAAGATCATCCACAAATCCCACAAGGAGCATAAATCACATTTCCAAAGCACAAAAAATAGAGACTAGACTAAGCCCGAGCCAGTGAAAGGCAAATTGGGAAGGGGACCAGATCAAGATTGATAATATTCTCCACCAATACAATGCATCTAATAACAAGCCAAAACGCATCTGGTGGGTCGTTGAGAGGTGGACGGCTGCGTCATTTGGAGGGACCAGAGGCAATTTTGAGAGGGAACTCGCTGCATAGAATATTGTGGTGTCAAAAACCAATAACGAGCCGTGCAGGATTGTCCAAATGCATATCGATGTTACATGCAGTCCGAATGGTGAGACTGCATGGAGATTAAACCAAGGACGAGTGCCGTAGAAGAAAGAAATTCAGATGATAGAAAACCCTTGATGCCAAAGGCAGAATTCTTCCTTGTCTCAGAATGATAGAACCACCAATTAGGTGTGCCAGGTCACCGGCTGATTTTTATGCAATCTTGAACTAGATCCACCGCAGGTGGTGGACAATGAGACCAATTCGGTGCAAATATTGAAACATATGGCCAGCAACGAATCTTACGAACCCTTCAAATTTTGAGTTGCATCTAGAAAAGTCTGTGATTGCACTCCTAAGACTTATTTTCTTAACTGTTTTTCTTCCTCAAACCTGAAACAAAATGTTAAAAAGAAAATGGACGCACACATTATGTTTCGATTTATGAGTATGCAAAATAATGGACAAAAGCAGATGAAAACAATAAATAGAGTTTACATGGGATGAAGAGAGGATATGATCGAAATGAATGGTGAATGACAAATTTTTTCACGTGATCTCTATTAAAAATTGTTTTCAATATGTAAATAGGGGTTGATGGACAACCATGGTATTTATATATGGGTTACATTTTATAGTCACTAATTTATATTCAGGGATAAATTATGGATGAAAGGTGAAAGAGAGGTCTAAAAAAAATTGTTTGGGAATTGATAATGGTGAAAAGTTAAAGCTCAAAAATATATATAGTACATTTTAAAAAAAAAAAGATATATACGGGATTATTTAAGGCCTCTATTCAAATAAAATTTTATAAGAAATTGTCGAAGAAGTCATGAACCGAAGACCAACGAAGTTTACACTAAGGTAAAATAGAACAGAACAAAAAACACCCGAAAACAAATATGGGGATTACAACAACAGAAATGAGATTAAAAAAATACCCCTTTACCTACATATAATTGATAGAGCACAACACAAAAAATAAGGAACAATAGACAAGCATAGTGTTATAGATTAATACAAACCTGCATCTCATCATCCATATCTTGAATGAAGATGAGTTCCCTACCTCTGTATACACTACAGGTGACTTCTTCAAAAACAAAGCACTTATATTTCTCGACAAACATTAGAAACTTGCTTTAGGAACAATTGCATTGATGTTGACAGATTTCTCTTGAGAATCCTTTGATTTCAATGAATTTTTGAGCCATTGAGGGGATGCTACCACACTGTGTGCCACCAAATTTGAAAGCTTCTTAACCGCTTCCACCCTCTCCTTATTATGACTGCTATTCCACCACTACGTTATCTCAGCAATAAGACATTTTAATTGTGACATGGATGGAAAAGTTATAAATTGTCCTTTCGAGGGGTTAGAGGAGCTTACCTTTTGTTAAAGGTCATCCAAAAATCCCAAAAGGAACATAAATCACATTTTCAAGGCACAAAAAGTAGAGACTAGACAAGGCTCGAGCCAATGAGAGACGAATTGGGAAGGATGACCAGATCAAGATTGAAAATATTCTCCACCAGTCCATTGTGATGCTCTGGCTTGATGTAGAAAGACACTAGATTGGAACCCATCTCAAAGTCAGAAAATAGGGGCATGGGATTTGATGCAAACAAAGCCACCACCTCAAAATTTATTTGACAATAAATCCCCTTCCTCAGATATTTCATCCCAAAAACTAGTGAGATAATCCAAATAAATTCCTCTAATGGCACCCAAAAAATGTTTTTAAGATGCACCTAATAAGATTCTCCCTTGAGTGCCATTTCATGAACATAGCTCTCACCATAAATAGGAATGGTGGTGAGAGTAATTTCAACTCCATGTTCCTGCCGAGACTAGCAGTACCCACTGACGACATGCAACAAACTAGGGAAAATTCTACATAGAAAGTCAAAGGAATAATAATAGTAACCATTATACTTGTGTCAGAAATACTAGAGCAAAGGAATTTATGGTGATCATTAGCCCAATTGGAAACCTCTTGACACACTCGTGCTGTGAGAAAACTGACACACAAGCCAATAAAAGCATCATCCTTTGCATTTATAAATGCATCAAATTTGCAAGAGTAATCATGAAGGAAGATTATGATGGTATATTTGAAAAAATATTCTATCCACCCTTAAAAATTGTATCTAAGAATTGTCACAACTTTGCCAAAAATCCAAAATGCTAAAACCTTCACTTTTTACATTTGGTTTTTACAAATAAAAAATAATACAAAAAGAAATTGAGAATAGATTATCACCCCAAATCAATAAGTGAAAGGGATGGGAAATCCTCCCAGATCTCTTGCACATTATCCAAATGGCTTAATTCAACTTGGTCAATGCCACAATTTACTAGGAAGTTTGTTGCCGCATTGGCTTCATGATAACATTAGTTTGATTCAATGGAAGTGAAGAGACACAATCTATCCCAAGCACCTAACATAATGTTTTATAGTTAACATGAAATAATAACCTTTTTCTGAAATGTAGAGATAATAATATGTGAGTTGCCTTCGATGATTAGCTTATCAGTATCATAATAAATTATGAGTTCAATCCTACTGACAAGTGCCTACACCTTTACTTCATTATTGGTGACATCTAGAAGATTTTTGGACATTGTTTGGATTAAAGATATGTTGCAATCATGGATAATACAACTAGCCCTTAAAGCCCTAGGATTTTCTCTAGATAGCCCATCAAAATTTAATTTAAACCATCTTGTAGGTGGAGGGTTCCAAGAATACATACCCTTTCTATTTTTTTCTAAAAACAATGATTGACGTATTGATGGGGACATTATATATATATATATATATATATATATATATATATATATATATATATATATATATATATATATATATATATATATATATATATATAAAGAGTCTACACTAATCTCTAATACTTCACATTTTCTTTAAAAAATCATCACTTACAAATCTACATGCTCATCTATCTTAAAAACTCTTACAATCCTATCTATATGAGTTCCATTATCAACTCACTCTATTTATTTTGCACACATTAACATACCATAATAATGTTACCAATAAAATCCTACTCCTAACATAATTGGTAGGATGTGCAAGACCTTACCAAGAAAAAAGGGTTAAATCATAATAAGAAAGAAATAGATAAATCCTATAAACACAAAGAAAATTAATTAAAAAAGTGAAAATATAAAAAATCAAAAAACATAATATCACACAAATAAATAACAAGGCAATAGTAAAATAAAATTAAAAGGTTGTTTTGAGACCCTAATTTGAACCAGTATATAATAATAAATAAAATGTAACTAAAAATAAACAATAAATGTGGCTAGTCATCAGGATGATGATTTTTGTAAATTCTATGGTCTATAGTTTTATGCATTTTGTCACTAAAAATAAACAATAAATGTGGCATAGTCATTTTTTATATTTGATAGATTAAAAGTATAGGGCTTGAAAGGCCCAATAACCTTGTACAATAAATAAAGCAAAAGATCAAGTGATAAATATCACATGGGACGCCTCTACCAGTGGTAGTGAAAAAGGAAACAAGTTCCATACCCAAGAAGAAATGTTGCCAAAATCCTAAAAAAAACAAGGATCAAGTACAAATCATGAAAATTTTGGAAAGTTTCCATGAAATTTATCTAGGGGGCTTGACCTACCAGTAACCAACCCTCCTTATTTTTAGGTTGAATTCCTAAGGAAGCATCCATATTTGGGGCATAGGGTTGATTTTTGTCTTCGTTTGATAGTCCTGGAGGAGAGTTTGCACTGGGAGCTATCAATGTTGAGATATCCTTCAAGGATGAAACTAGGGTTGGCCCAGTGTTCCTTGGGGAGATAAGTTCAACTAGTAGTTCATCTTTAGAATGAACCACGTCTTTAGATTCCTTGTTTGAAGTAGAGGAAGCAGGATCTATAGATAGAGAGCTAGAATCTTCATTGTCAAAGTCTCATTTTTTATCTACAACAAACACTAAGAGATTTTTGAGGATGAAGTCTTTCTAACAAGAGCCTTTCTTTTTCCTTAGGATGCTGTAGTTCTTGGTCAAATGACCAGTGGTGAAATAGCTACGATTGCAAAATAATAGGCCTTCAACATCAATAGCTTGAGACCAGGTGGGATCTCAAACCATCAAGATGATTTTTTGGGAAGATTCTTCGAAGTATCAATACTTACTAAAATATTAGCAAAGGTGGTAAGAGAGAATTGATCGGTGTTTGGATGCATACACAGAAAATCCTCCAAAGAACTAGCAATAGCCTTCAGGCTAGATTTCATCCAAAATTGAAGTGGAAGATTGGGTAGATGAACCCATATGCGTTTAAAATGCATGGGGTCATTGAGGGGATTGAAATTGTGAGACCAACATCTCACTAGCAAGTGGTGATGTTTCAAGATCCAACCTATCCTTGATATTATGGAAAATGATTATAAAATAACCTTTATCACAAGGGTAAATACATATTTTACTTGAGACTCGAGAGAAGGGGTTTCTATTCCTGTGAATTCCACCTGTTGAGCTCCTAAAGCTTTTACCATTTATCCGAACATTTGAAGGTTAGACCCCTGAAGGAAAAATATTCCTCCAATTTTAGAACCTCACTAGTTTCTTCTTCACCAAAATATACCATAAGGACTTTGGAACCTCGCCAGTTTCTTCTTCACCAAAATATACCATAAGGACTTTGGAAGCCACAATAAGGGGTTTAGGATCAGTTCTAAGAGTTGCACAAAAGATGATGTCAATGAAATATGTGGGTCTGCTTCTGACCTCTGCCTCAAAAGCCATTACATCCCAGCTGGGCTGGGCACAACTGCTAGGGTTTGAGGCCAAAAATATTTTTGGAGTTATTTTTCCCAAAGTGGGATAAGATCTGAGTTGCTTCTGGTGCAGAGGAACAGATGGTGGTAGTGGAGGCTTGAGCTTAGAGACACCAAGCTGATCCGATTATGCATTTTTGACATACCTCACATTTTTCAGATTATCTACACATAAATTTAGTCCCTAATATGGAATGAAACATCATCGTATAAATGTATAGATACAAAAAATACAAGTGAAAGTAATGTCTTAACCTCATTGTACACTCCAACTACATTAGTCACTATGTATAACATCAAATAGTAATCTAACAAAGTGATACGTTACATGATTATGCATATTTAACACTCTGTCGAAACTAACACAATGCTAGTTTCTCATATCTGGATCACTATCCTCTCTTAATATAAGGGCTATTGAAAATAGAGTCTAAACATAGAGGAAGAAAAGGATACCTGAACAATTTTATGAATGAATTTTTAATCAGGTGTTATTCTAAATAAGTGTTTTACTAGATAATCTAAATCATCATTTATCATCATCTTTATGTTTTCTTCGTAATTTTATCTACACTACAATTGATTTGAAATAGATAAAAAAAATTTATCTCATCCCAATCATATTGTTATACGACTAGGTTGTAAATTCAACACCAATTACTTTACTTTGTTTTTGACTATGTTATGGTTTTACTTATATATATCTAAGGTCCAATCAACAATTATGGGCCAAATGATACAATTGGGAAAAAATAATTTCCATGTATCATTGGTTTGGTTTGGACATTATAAATACGGTAATGCAACTTAGATCTATATCTCACATTTAAAAAAACAATTTCCTTCCATGGGTGGTAAAAGTCTGAATCTTGATTATTTCCTTTCTTATTTCTAATGAAATCAAAAGATTTTATTCCTTTAGATGGGTTCTGAGAATTTCTAATAACATGAAAGCCGTGGATTTAAAATGATAAAAAATTTATACATCAAATGGAAGATTCCATTTTAGTTTCATTCTTACAAATGAACATTAACAAACAGGTAATGATGTTATTTAAGCATAATAATACTTCGTGAAATTTTTTAGGATGTTTGAATGGACAGCTATATCTCTATAAATACCCACTATCCGTAAATTACTGATTTCCATAATATCTGTAGCACTTCCGTAATTTATAAATACACACTATCCGTAAATTACTAATTTCCACAATATCTATAGCACTTCCGTGAATGCTAAATTAGGAATTCAAGTAAATCTTGAAATTTATTATGTCAATTTAACTCATTAGGAATGGCATTACGTGCATGATTTTACAATATGTTCTATCCAAATTTAATATTTAAAACTCAAACTCTGCCATTTTAAATATGTGAACATTTAATGTTGCCCAAACTATTTTCAAACATTATAAATAATCATGAAAATTCAATTATTATTATGCATAATATTGCTTCTTTTATACTATTGAAAGATTCATTCATTATTACACATAACACTTTTCCTTTCTTTATCCTTTTCGCATTTTTGAAATATCAACTATTACTATTCCTTTGTGATTAAAATATACATTGTCATATGATTGAAATTTTTATGAAGGAAAAATCAATCACCATCTTTGTATCATAGCTTTAATGTATATTACTCATAAATATCATAATTATATGAAAGATTGTTCTCAATTAAATACTCACGTACTAAATAGATAGTCAACATTCACTTTATTTTTAGATCAATAATTCACATTATATTATCTGTTTAAAATTTACATACCTTTTATTATAGAGAAAGACTAAACAAAGATATCACATTCAATTACTAGATAAATCATTGATTCATGATAAATCAAGAACATAATATTCATTAACCAACTAGATAAATAAATAATTCATAATAAATCAAGGACATAATATTCATTACTCTGTTAGACAAATAAATGATTTATGATAAATCATTTTTAAAACCAAGATCCAACAATCATACATAAATCTATAAAAAAATATTAATTAAATTTGTGAAACCCAAAAAAATATAAAAAATAAATAAATAAATAATACTAAATACTCACTTTTTTTTATCAATGATCTAAATAATCACTTTTTTATTAATGGCCTAAATTATATTATTGTTTCATCACCTTTTAACACTTTAGTCTAATAAAAGCCTCAAATTTTAATGGTTATGGACCCATTAAGTCAATATCCCACCCACCAAAAAAAAATTAATAAAAATATAAAATATAAAAATCTTTAATTAAAACAAACTATCTAAAATTTCCCAATACTCTATTTATCATGAAAGGTATGCTTGTACTATTGTCTAGAAGGCTAGCATGGTATATTGAATATGCAGTTTTGTCATCTCTGGCACTCTGTACAATGTGCTATGAGTTGGATTTTCTTTGTTTGGTTAACATCGTATGAAAAAAGATGAAATTTCTAGTTGAAATAACTATAGTACGTATGGTAATTGTATTCAACTCTTGGTATTTTACATTATGGGATATATTTTAATGCGAGCAAGAACTTTAGGCTATGCTTAATCTAATGCAAATATCTTACGTGCATTGTTACAATTTTATTTAGCTACAAAATATTGGTATAATATTGATTTAAAGCAATCATATTAATGATAGATCTGTCATTTATTATTTGATATGTAAAGATTTTTTAAATTCAAAAATTTATTGTAAGTTTCAAGTTCAACACTATTTATATTATATTGAATTAAAATTTGACACACTCTAAATCATACAAATTATATTATGGATGTTTATGCCTATTTATCAAGTTAGGACGTGATATGATGTTAGGAAATGATTGAATATAAAAAGTAATAGAGTGTGTCAATTTAAGATGTTAATAAAAATACCAATTTTAAATTTCATTTCCATATCATCTTCATAATAAAATTAATAATCATTATGATCTATGAAAAATACTAAATAAATGTATCAAATTTAACATCTGTTTATATTTTTGAAATAAATTTATTTAAAATATTTACATTTGTAATAAAAATATATTTGATATTTTTTATTTTTTATTTAAAATTTTAAATAACTTCTTTTTTACTTAAAAAATATATACCATATATTTAAAAGAAAAATGTCAAATAGATAATCCTTTAACCATATATTCATAACAATATTTTTATATAAAAATTAAATTATAAAATATATACTATAAAAATAAACCTTTAATAAAAATAAAATAGATAAATTATTTTTTAATAAAAAAATTTATTTAACTGAAATAAATTTAGTATCCATTTTTAATTTTATATATATATATATATAAACTTTATTTCTTGTTATTAAAGAACCACAATATTCTCCCCAAACCTCCACCATCAACTACAAAGAGTAGCATAACAACTGTCTCTTTATAAATAATCAATTATCTATCGAGATCAATGAATTTGGAAATTGGGCATCTCTTGAGGTATCGTTTAATTAATTAATTTAAGCCTATTATTTTATGCCAAACCGGCTATGTTTTTTACACAATTTTACCTTGTTTTTTCCATTAAGGCCATAAAGTAGAGTTGTTTGTTCTGGCCTACACTTTGAATTTATGACACGTTATGAAATAATATCTTGAATAAGGAATTTAGTAGATATCCTTTAGAACATTAAGAACAAATTATCTTGGAATTACATAGGTAGCTGTAATCAGTTAAAATTCATTATCACTTCAAAGCACAAACAATTACATTGGCGTTATCAGATAAGATAGCTAAGCAGACAGTTTCACGTACAATTTATTAATAACTTAATTAGAAAAATACAGCGTATTATCAGAGTTTAGCCAGTTTTCTCAACAATGTCTACAATTTTCGGGATTTTTCTCGTTTGTCGTTTATTTTGAGAACGCTGCCAGTCAACCATTGAATTTACGAGTACTTACATGTAGTTATCCATTGAATTTAATCGTAGCCTGTGCATGCAATTATTGTTAGTATTAAGCCTGTGCGTTCAATTATGTTAGTATTAAGCCTGTGCGTGCAATTAATCTTAGTATTAAGCCTATGCATGCAATCAATGTCAGTATTAAAAAAAGATATACCAAGTTGGATTTGTGTAGTGGGTTTTCCAGACAAAGAGCGTATTGCAGGGTTAATTCACTAATTAACTATGTATAGTGGAAGAATAATCTTACATATATAAATATATATATACATAAATATATATATACATAAATATATATATAAATATAAATAAATGGGATCGATGAGCTGTTTTTATATTTAAAATATACTAAGTGAAATTCTATTATTACATTATCAAGTTAAATTACATGTTTAAATATTTCGATAACGTTTGCTACACACTCCTTTTACTCCATTTCATTTATTGAATAGTTTTGGTTACATATGAAATTTGTTTGGAGACACAAATATCATTTGGAAAATTTCTAATGGCAAGAATGACTGGTGAAAATAAGGATTACTGTACATTACGAGGGATAAATTGATAAATGTCTAAAAAAATTTAGATGATAAAAATATATGATTTTATATCTTTATCTGAGCATTTTAGATCTTAAGAAATATCAAATCATTTTAGAATTTAAGCAAAGAACACGTGTTCATTGCTTCATCTAACTATTTTTCTAATGTTGTGAAATGAGGGTTTTCTGCCATTTTGCTTCCAAAACTCTAGTGAAAAGGCAGGTCTGAGCTATGCAACGGAACAAAATATAGATATTATAATAACTGAGCCATCACCCGTGAAATAGATTTTTCGTTACTCTTAACATCTCTAACAATGTTAAGAAATTAGTCTTCTCAGTTCTACCAAGGCTTTCTGACCGCTTTTATTCTATTCAAACATTACATAATAATTCTTCTATACATTATTTTCTATTCTGAATGTCGTGTGACCCGTAATGTCTATGTTTGATACATTTCTAGTCGTCCATGTAAAGGAGTTTTCAATGCGCACATATTTTTGACGGAGCAACAGGTATCTCAAGATACATACCTGTGCTCAGGTCATACACTCTCAATTAAGGAGATGGCACAATTTTTAAAGAAAACGTTATCCATAGCTTAGGATGAAGATGAATTCAATTCCTATGCAATGACATTGTAATTTTATTTAATGTTTATTGATGTTACAAGTAAAAATTGCAAGATGGGAATGAGTATGCATTTAGCATTGGTCGAATTCGGATTGATCGATGTAGATTCTGTCATTCCTTTCAGTACACAATTCAACTAACAAATGCCAGCAGAGCTTGGATTTAATTTTAAATATGCGTTGGAACAATTTTTTTTTATGTCTGCATCCATGTATAGAATGCTTGGAAATCCGAATTGGCTCTTGAATAAACATGCAGCATGCTCATGGACGCCATTCCTCTCCCTCTTTCTTCTCTTCATTCACCCATTTACAGCTAATGCGTAAAACCTTGTTCTCCTCCACTTTTTTTTTTTTTTTTATATTATTATTATTATTATTATTATTATTATTATTATTATTATTATTATAAAGGTGGAAAGCCACCCAGACCATTTTATTAAGATAACCTAGCAAGGAAAATACTGAAAGCCAACAGCCGAAAAAGAGCAGCCGAAAAGGGCCAGCGACGAAGCCCAAAACGAAATGAGATCTCGGAGCAAAAAGCAAGAAATGCAAACCCGAAAACTTTCCAAACACGCAACAACCAGACTGCAGAACAGCTACCTCACCAGCAGAAGATTAAAAGATCATTACATTTGCTACAAACCCTAGCCCTAAATTGAAATAAAATGGAAAAAGGTGGACAGAAAGAAGAATTAACCACGCACATCGAGGCTAAACACGTGCTTCAGCGGTTTCCCTCCAATAAATTCAAGCAACAACATATGTGGGACTAGAATGACGGATCGGGTCCAACATTTAAAAGTAATCTAGAATGACGTACCACAGATTGTCGTAAGTCTGTTTATATGAAAATAATTTCATCACCTCGCTCCACAAACGCATTGTAAATTAAAGGGGTTTGATGTCGAGCCTTGGTGGGTGGGTTGGAAATGATCATCTAATTTGACGATGTTCGGGGGTTACACGTGTTTTTGGAATGATAATTACTAATTCAATGTTGATACATTATTGAGTAGCAGTCTCGCTATTAGTCACTAGGTTTGAAATCAAGGGAAAAATCATCCAATCTGAATGGGTTCATTTATTCCCTAGAGTCATGAGGTGTAAATGTGGATTTTTCCTTGATCGTGGCGGAGCAGTTAGTGTGTCATGTGCATTTTGTTTATGTTCATTTTCTGGCTCATTTTGAATGTCTTGAAACTGTCTCGAGTTCACTTTCAACTTGCCATAATTGACCCAAACTTGGATGAGCCTACGCATAGACCACCTGGGCTCCATTTTTACTCTGTGTTTTCACCACATTGCACCCATCCATTAGCCCAACTTATCCTCTAGATATTGTAAGTGTGATTCACACTGGATTTGCACGTAGACACATATCAATAGCCCAATATGCAAACATAATGTTACTCTATCATGATAAAATGATTTGCCTTTGTACACATTGTATTTTTCCAAATAGGATATATGAAACAATAGAATAGCTTAGAAAAGAAGATGATCCTAGTCATTTTATTTGTAAAATTCCATTTGGCAAATGTATACAATGGTATATTATTGTTAGAGCTAATACCAATGAAGTGGAAAAGGCAATTCTCTCAGTCTTTTCTTCTTTGATTTCCATACATTTACATATTGAAAATCCTTCATTGTTGCAAAACATTCAAATGTAGAAGCAGAGGAGGTATACTGTCATTAATGGAGCATACTCTCGATATAGTAGTGAAGGTCAATCTTTGAAGATATATGTTGTCAATATCAACTATTGCTTTTTCAAGAGCCATTATGTGTGATTTATGTATGCTTAGGCCCCATGACATTTTTATAGGTATTTATCTACAATTGCCTCGAGGATTAGGAGGAAATGGAAGATGCAAAGGATTGCTACTATCCCATAGCCATTGTGAAAATTTTCTCCAACTACACCATTAACCAATCCTACTTTCACCCTTAGATATTTTGTTAGCATGATTTTCTATCCCTTGCATAGAAGTAGGGTTGATTCTAGTTGACTATCATTTTGGTGATGCGTCTTCATAGTTCTATTCTGTTTAACTTTATTGATTGCAACTACAGCATTTAAGGATTTTAGAATTTATTTATTATACATTTTTTCCAATATTTTAGTTGCATACAAGTGGTTTCATACATTAAAATGATGTTGTTATTCTACAGGATTGAATGGTGATGTCCTTGAGATGAGAGGAGACCATTTTTTTTCCATATAGTTTTCATCTCTGATATTCAATTAAAAAAAGTCTTAATTTTATCTACTATTATTTGCATTTTTATTGATGAAAATTTATTTCCAATGTCACAATTGTGTTAAATGTGTGCCTTAGCATATGACCAAAATATATACCTGCGTACATTGGAATGTCAATTATAGGTGGAAGATGTCTTAAGTCCCCATTAAGTATCATTGATCAACCACTAATTTTCTTATTCTAAATTAAAAATCATTTATATTTGAAATCATATTTGGGCCTATGAAGCCCTTGTTATCTATGATCATGTATTCAATATATCTCATTTCTTCTTGAAAATTTGTCAATGCATGCCCATCAAGTAATTGTATTTCTTAGATAGGAATGTGGAGAGTTGAATGTATCATTGATGCATTGATCTTAAATGTTGAAACCCATATTGTAGCTAGTAGTAGAATGAGATATTTGGCTATAACAACAAGTGAATCCAAGTAACAATTGACATTGCTTATAAGGAGTTATTTATTTATACCTAGAGTTCCCTGTACAATCATGCTGAGGGGGATTGATGCTATATTTTTTTGGCATGCTTATTGGTTATGTTGAATGCACATTATTGTGTAGATGAGATTTGATGCATTGATGGGTCTATTGGTGAGCCATTATCTATGTTGATAATTTATAAATTATTATCTAGATATGTGTAGGTTGAGTGGTACACCACAATGAGTCCAATTAGATTTATGGTTGAAGTCACAGTCACCAAGCATTGTAATGTCATATATGTCATTGTTCTTTAAGGGGTACATTCATAAGAGGACTTACCACTCACTCATTTCCCTATCACTTTAAGTGCCAGTACTGGTGGAGTCAAAGGTGATTTCAGCCTCTACACACATTTGTTCAATATGCCATGGATCATAAGTATATTTGAATTTTTCCTATTTTATGAATATTTCTTCCTTGTTATAGCCAATGTCTATTGCAAAATTATAGAATGGTTTATAAATCAAGAGATCTACCTAGTAAAAATTCTCAAATGAAGTGGAATCAACTGGGGGTTTATAAGAGAATCAAGGAATTATTCAAAGAATAGCTTGAGTAGTTATTTGTCTCCATTCATTAATTTTTCTCCTATTAGTGTAAGACCAACTTTGTGTTACTTCAATGTGTTGGATGGACTCTAAACACATTGGGAGATATATATATATCCATGAATTAAATATGAAAATCTTTTCTCTATTTTTATGGTCCACAAGACCTTCTTAAAGGTATTTTTTCGAATGGACAAGTTATCAAATGTTTGACTACAAACTATTAAAGGTACATTTTACAGCATGTGGCATTTTTCCTATGCACTTGCCTCTCGATCAATAATTATTTCAGAGAAAAAATTACTTTATGAACTCATTTTTGGGTTATTTATCCCAATAGTATATGATATTATCATTAACATATGGTAGTAGCTTTAAGATTTGTTTTCATCCTTAGTTGCACACTTTGTTATATATTTGAGCATAACATGGAGGTAAATAACTCATTGGAAATCTATTTTTGCATGGCATATTGAGAGCATGCTTACATTCTAGATTTTGGCTTTGTAATCACTCGATGTTGGGAGGTATGTTTTACACCCTTGAATATCGATAAACATGGACTTTTTGGTTGAATATACTATCCATGGGGATTTATACCTACATTGGAAACCAATGCCTTTTTTTCACCAATATGTTGACTTACTGTAGTCGATGTGATATTGTACTCAATTAAAAAACTTCCTCATAATCTTCAAGAGGATCAATACAAAAAATTTGACTGATGGTGAGTAAACATGCATCATCAAGATCATAATTATTTATTCTAGTATTGTACGTGTAGTGTAAGTGAATATTGTTTGGTAGTCTGTCTCACTAAGAATGATTATAGACTGGTCTTGTAAGACCAATGACAATGATCGGTTCTTTTGGTCTCAAAGAACTTTCTATAAAACACAATGTTATATGTGGTATTTAATACCTGAATTGAGACAAAAACATAACCTAGCTTGATTACTAGTATGGTGACCTCAACTAGTAATAAAGAGTAGAGCTCGGAATGCAAATGAAAGACCCTAAGGTATTATAAGTAGTTCAACAAGCAATATTCAATTTTACTAAATTAGGATATATTATATTTTAATATATATAGTTACATTCATTATTGGATTCTAGCAAGGGATGCCGATATCAAACTATGATCATTTACTAATTTTGCATTTCATGGTTTCACTATCCATAAAATAAGTGATTGTGTTCACCACCATCTATGTATTTTTTCCTAATCTATCAATGAAATCCTTCATTAATTTTTTCCCATTACTACTCTTATCAAAAAAATTCATATAATTTCCAACCTCATTAACATCCTTATGGTGAGTGTCTTTGTACTACGTTGAGGCCATGTCAATGATACACTTGTTTCTTCATTGTTGGATCTCCTAAGACTTATGATTATGCTGATTCTGAGAACCATCCTTAATTTTTAAATCTACTAAATCAAATATGTTCTAGTTACAAATAAAACTCAATGGTGCCTAGTCATTTCCAATAGCATAGAAAAACAAAAATTTTGTAATGTCATCCTAGACACATGTTAACAAATGATGGGTAGAAATGTTTTTAGTTTTGTAGGGCATATGTGAGACAAATATTTATATACTTTCTCATGTATAACACCTCTTGTGTAATAATATATACTTCATAAAATTTAATTAATCATATCAATTTTAATTAGAAATAATTTTTTTATTCAATTACAAACAAGCATTTAGAATATTCCATAATAAAATCCTGAATATTATTTCAGCAAATTTTCTTGTTAAACCTTATAAATATTTAAATAAATAAATAAAATGAAATATTATATTTGGATATAATAGAATTTTAGTTACCTTTCTTGCATTGACTAATAATTTTGTACTATTGTATCTTTAGTAAGTAGTTTATTCTTCAACATGGCTCCTAAATCTTTTTACTTTCAATAAAATATTTGAATACTTAACTATGTTTGTGAATTATTTATATCTCAGAATATAAGTGGAGTATGCTGGAGTGATAATTTTTAATGTTAAAAGATAATATTATTGTAAAAAAAAAATATATTTTCTAAATGTTTGCTTATTACAATAACAAATTCATCTCTCATGTCTTCCTATTTTATGTTTTGTCTTTATTTTTAATTTTTCCTCTTGCATGTTTTTATTTGAAATGTAATTTTATTACAATAAAATTAATATGTTATATTTATTGTCAGACATTGATCATATATTTTATTATTTTCAATTCATTTCATTCTTAATTTGTAAATTAAAAATTATATCAAAAATAAAATTAATTTATTAATCTTAGTTCAATGATTGAGCTTGCAATAATTTAGTGTGATAGTTTAGCTCTGATGTGTCATATCATTTCCCCCATCATTTAATTTATCTTTTTATCCCCCTAATTTAAATTAATTATATTTTCCCTAATACATACTTGGCATGGTTCTAGGGTCAATAGATAAACATTCCACTTTGGGCCAATAGATAAACATTCCATTTGATTTCAGGGGAGGGTGAATTGGACTCTTATTTTGGGCCTCTCATGTTCTATGAATCTAATTTCTAAAATATATACCTAAATTTTTATTTAATTAAATCGTAATATTTCCTAACATCAATTATATATGCCTAAAAATATCCGATGCACATTAATGTATTTAGGACATGCTAGATATATACAATAAATGTTCCAAAACAATTAATTAAAGAATTTAGAGTAGAGATTAAGGATTCTAAGGGAGCTGATGCCACACTATGGGGAGATGCCACACTATGGGGAGATTACCAAACCAAATTTCATATGGATTTCTTATTTGTAGGCTTGATAATGATGTTCTATTGTAAAGATATACTACTAATTGTGTTCATTCTATAGAGAAATTTAGATTTATCCATTTCAAGTACATCATTTCCCTAACCATGTTCATAACATTTATAGTCATCTACTCAACTGATCCATTTTGTTTAATATTTCAAGGGATAATGAGATGGCTATTGATGATATTTTACTTTAGATATGTTTACAACACCTTAGATGTGGATTAAATAGTAGTTTTAGTTGTGAGTGTCCCAATGCAATATTAGGATTCATTTTCAAACATTATTTAAACTATCTAAATGTTTTGAAGTCTTTTGATCTTTTATTCAAAAAATATACCCTATTTTTTTTGTAGTTATCACTAAACAACATGAATTAATTATGACTAACAATGGAAATAATTAGTAGATAAAACAAATTAGAGTGAATTAACTGTAATATGTTTCACTTCATGTTTTTCTAATACGTATGATTCATACTTTTTAATGTTTATGGGTAGTGTTGACAAACCTACAATAAAATTATTCTTCACTTAAAAAAAAATAGTGTTTGCCTAAATTTTTAATTGAAGAGAACACTTTTTAGTAATTCTTTTTCAATAAGATGAGAAAATTTTCATGAAATTGAGCACTCACCCCTAATTATTAGTAAAAAATATCATTCCTTAAATCTAATTAGAATAATTATCTTATTTAATTTAAATATGGATTTCACCTATTGATATGCTGGAAGAATGGAGACATCTTGTTTTGAAATTAGAAAATGAGAAAACATGTTTATTTTCAAATAAATAAGGTATGAAACAATTTGGAGAATTAATTGTGGAAGCCCTTGTGATTCGAGTAGAATTGAACCTTTGCCTTGATGTTGATAAAAAAAAATTATCTGTCAAATATAATAAAACATATTCAAATAATCCCCTTTGAAAATTCATATGTTACATCACACTATTTTCTATAACCCAAACATTATGTATGGTAAAAATTTTATAATAAAAATTTGATTTATCTTGAATGGAAAGCACACATTCACTAGATAACTATGTTAACTTTGGTTGTGATTTTTTCTTCATTTAATTTTTTAATTTTTTTCTCTATAAATAATTTTTTATCTATTATGTTTTATATTAATAATTCTCATGGATTCCTTTTCTTGAAGAACATATTCAAACAAATACTTTTTATGATTTTAATTTTCTTGATTTTTACTTTTATTTGTTTCAAATTTTCCACCTCATCATTTTCTTCCTTTATCCTTATCTTTTCTTGCATTATGTATAGAATTTATATTTTTAGTATTGTATAAAATTATTTCTCCTTTAGATTCAGTGCTTATTCCAAAGGCTTTTTCCCTCTCGGCCATCTTCTCAACTAGTTGATCAAAAGTGAGAGTCTTCAATAGATTTATTTATTGCAAAGACTCTGAGTAGGATGAGTATGTTAGGATAATATATTTTTAACATGTGGTCATATACACATATTTTTATATCAATAAAATCAACATATTTGATTTCACATATTTCTAAATCCAAATTCAATAAATCACCATTTTTTAACTCAAGATATAAAAATTCAACTCTAACTATATGAACTTCAATTTTGAGTGGAATTAACACAAGTCCTTAAATATTATAAATTCTTACCAAAGACTGTTTCACCCTTATATGTGATTAAAATCCTTGGCATCAACTAAGGCCTAAAAAAAAGCAAATGTTATTGAATTATTTTCTTTCCAGGATGGTATCTTATTTGTTTCCTTGTGTTCACTAGCTTGTGCATTATTATCATAGATGCTAATCCAAAATTCATGGAAGATGAGTATATTATCCATATGTCTTGACCATTATAATCAAATATTAATTATGGTTACTTTTGTGCCAATAATTGTTTTTATTGAATGCATTTTTATTGTTTTAGTGAGATGGAGTGGTTCCTTATCCCTAAAAAAGGTTTGTTTTTTATATATACCACCTAAGTGAGATAGGAAACATATTTATATGCTTTCCATTCCTATATATTTGATGGAAATTGGAAGAATATCATCATTTTTATATTCTTGGTGGTACATGAAAGAGACATTAAATCACATGAGAATAGAAGGTATGTGGTACATAGGATGTATTTGAAAAGGGTTTTTTTTTTTAATCTATGATACCCAATTAATGATAAGTCCTTTTTCATGTGTATAATAGCACTATATACATGGAGTGTTTTTTTTCAATATTTAACTCTAAGGAAAGACGTAAATGGTCATCGAAGTGAATGAGAAAAGAAAAAATTTACTAATTTATATGTGTTAATTTAAAAGGTGTGTTTCCAGAAACATAATTTTTACATATACATTATTATATAAGTGCATTATTTTTATTGTGAAGACATAAATTTTTTAAACACAAACCATTCACACTATTGACACTAATTTTTTTCTATTTTTTGTGTTTGCACAATTTCATTATTTTCTAATGTTTGCTTGATATTGAAAACAAAGGAATTGATTTTGGTTTACAAAATGAGTTATTTATTATGATTCAATATTTAAAAATAAATGAATATTGTTCCATTATTGGAATATCCTACAAATAAAAACAATTTATGCCTTTCTTTTCATAGTTTAAATTCATAAAGGCTAAGTTAAGTCTCAAAATATGATAAATTAAAATTTACTTTATTAATATTGAAGAATGAGGATGATGTGGTACAATAAAATAAAGTAATTAACCTTAATTTGAATGTTTAATAGATAAAAAATCAATATTCAAAAACTTTTATATTAATTTCACAACCCAACTTTGTAATTGACTACCAAAATATGCCAAATATGCACAGTTAATTACTTGAAAAACATTCCATATACTTAACAAAAAAATTCAAATCCAACGTAATAGTATGTCATAGTTTTTAATTCGTTCATTCTAAACCAATTCCATAATGTCACTTTGTTGAATAAATTATCATTATTTTCTAAGCACAGTCCAAAGAAGATGAAGTACTACTTTACATGATGACATGTAGATTTGAATTTAGAACAAAAGTCAAAATAACCATATTATCTTTTAGAAAAAAATATTATTCATTTTGAAAATTTTGTCACAGTGTGTGTTTCCAAATTTAGCATGCCAAATAAGACTTTTTAGTAATCCTTATTCAATGAGATGAGAAAATTTACTTTAAATTGAGTGTTCACCCCTATATTTTAACAATTTTCACTTCTTATATATAGGGAGAACAATAGTGCTATCACATTTACTTATAATATTCACCTCATAATAACCTATAATAATGGAGTGGAATTTTTTTTTAATGAACATAAGAGATAAAAATATAATTTTAAACCACATAAGGTATAACACATTTTAGAGAATGAAGTCTAGAAGCCCTAGTGAGTTGAGTCAAATTAAACCTTTGCCTTGAGGTTTTACACTTTTTTTAACTTTAAAATATATTAGAACATCCTAAAATAACTCCCTTTTAAAAATAATATTTTGTGTTTCACCATTGTCCAAAACCCAAGAGTTATTTTAGTTTTAACTTTGTTAAGAAATATTTGATTTGTCTAAGATGGACATCACACATTCACTAGATAACAATGTTGATTCTGGTTGTGATTTTTTATTCACTTCCTTTTTAATTTTTTTGTGATATTTAATTTTTATATTATGTTTTTCATTCTCAAGTCTCATGACATCCTTTTCTTTACCAAAATTTTTAGAACAAATATTGTTTGTCATTTTACTTTTCTTAGTGTTGACTATTACTTTTTCTAGATTTTCAACCTCATCCTTTCTTTTTTCCTTTACCTATATCACTTATAATATTATTATAAAATTTACATATTTTATTTGCATAATAAATTATTTCTCCTATAGAATCATTTTTTCATCCAAAGCCTTTTTCTTACACAGCCATCTTCTCAACTAATTTTTCAAAAGTGAGATTCTTCAAGAGATTTCTTTATTGCAAAGACTCGAAGTAGGCTGAGTATGTTTTGAGAATATATTTTATGAAATTGGTCTATTAAACATAATTTTTTACACCAAAAACATCAACATCATGTTTTATTTCACATATTTCTAAATCTAAATTCATGACATCACCATTTTTCAACTAATTATTAAATAATTTAAACTACCACTATATGAACTCCAAATATTAGTGTCAATCATATAAGTCATTTAATTTTTAAAATTTACCAAGCATTTTTGCACCCATATATGTGATTAGAAACCTTTGGATAATCTATGGCCTACATTAAGGCCAATGATTTTAAATTATTTAGCATACAAGATGCTAACTTGTTTGCTTTCTTATATTTAACAAGATGTGCATCCCCATTATAGATGTATAACCATAATTCGTTTAATATGGATTTATCCCCTATTTTTATTGATAATTAAAACCATGAATATTTCCTAGTTAGTGTTCTTCAAATAATATTTTTGATGGAATCTATTTTTTTTGTTCCAAAGAGATGGAATGATTCCTTATCACTCCATACATATACCATTATACCATACAATTTATATCCCAAACATATCTATACACTCACCCTTAATATATATTTGATTTTACATATAAAAATATTTTCTTTTTAATATACCCACTGTAGATACATTTAATAATAGGAGGATAGAATGGTATGTGGTACCTAGGTATTACATGAAAAGGATCATTTGCATATATGACACTCCTTAGTGACAAGTCAATGTACATGGTCTTAATAACCATATATACCACAAATATTATTTATTATAGAGATATTGAAAAATGAGAAATGGATGGAATGGGAAAATGAATATTTTATTTATTTTTCCTTGCTGATTTATAAGAAGGATGCCATAAATGTTGTTGTTTCAACTACATTGGGTTATAATTTTGTTACTTTTATTAATAAAACCTAACTTCTAAACACAACCTAGAGGCACTATCGATACTTAAAATTACAATTTTTTTTTGAGTTTACACAATTTGATTATTTTCCAAAATGTTCTTGATTTTCAAAAAAAAACATTAGTTTGAAAAATTACTAGTTTATCATGTTTGAATAATGAAAATAAATGAATATTATTCCATTATTATGATATCCTCAAAATAAAACTAATATATGATTTTTATTTCATGTTTAAAAACATAAATAATAAGTTAAATTTCAAAAAATAATAAATGAAACTTAAAATGTTTTGATATTGAATAATGAGGGTGATGTGGAGGGAAATGTTGAGGAGAAAAGGAAAGGATTTAATATTAATTATATTTTTTAATATCATGAAAATAAATATTCCAACACATATATTAACTCCACACCATAAATTTTATGCCAACTAACAAAATATGATAAAAATGCATGGTTCATTACTTGAAAAACACTACAAGCAACCAATAAAACTCTTTAAAGCCTAACATAATTTTATATCATAGTTTTGAATTCATTCATGGTTAAAAATAAATGCCAAAACACCATGTGATTTGGTGAAAACATTTTCATACTTTTATAGAGATAATCCAAAGAAGATGAAACAAGTCATTATATGAAAACATGTAGGTATGTATTTAGAAAAAGAGTCAAAACAAAAAGAATGCCTTTGAAAAGGACAAAATAATTTTTTTTATTAAACCAATCATATTTATTTTCAAGTGAAATGTCTTCTTAAAATTTTATTCTAATGTAACCAGAAACTAGAATAAGATAGTTTGAACATATTTTATTTGACTAGAAATGGAGTATACATGAAAGGGGGATTAATGGAGGAAGAAAAATATTTATAAATATTGTGATTTTATTCCAATGAAAGGATAATAATTGGATGATAAATAGATAATAATTTCAATGAATTAAGAGATATGAAAATATGTATATCAAAAAATATAACTATTCAATTCACCTTTTAAGAAGTCTATTCACAGTCACGCATAAATTATTCATCTACCACTACTAGACAAAATCTATCCTAAAATTATCTCTAAGATTATCTAATATTATGTATAATAATATTACATGAAATTCATATTTTTTAAATCAAATGTTGGGCCCCAAATCCATCTATGTATAGGATCTATGATAAGACATTAGACACTTAGGAATGAGGCAATCACTTGTGATTGTTATTTTGTCATTTAGTGGTGCCAAATGGTAGGTGGCTAACTAACTCCTTTTTCACTCAAATATTAATTAGGAAGTGGGCATGAGACAATGAATAATTATTGAAGACAATGTAGTCATTTTGGTGGATGAGTACCTTGAGAGCCAACTCAATAATTAGGGTGCTCTATTCCACATGGAATTAAGATACCCCAAAGCACTATAAAAGTGTACTGAGTTTAGTTAGTGAAGGGAAGAGGATTTAGAGTAAAAAAACCCTAGTAGATGGGTTATAAATACTATGTTCACTGTTAGACTAAGAGTTAGTTTAGGATGTCACTATTACTCTCCATTAGAATGTACAAGCTCACCTTTGATCCTTTGGGCCTTTAGTATCTCAACGTGAGAATTTGTTTAGTTCCTAGTAATATATATGTATTTGTTTTTTAATATTATTTAATATAAAAATGCTTTGTGCAATGTTTAATGGATTTATTGCTTAAGTTTTTAGTATATATGTTAATATCTTGTGAGCTTCTAACCTAACACATCCATGGCATTCTTATAGATCATGATAAATACCATACATAATATATAATATGCTATAACTATGGGTAAGATCCTATGTTTTTCAATGATACCAACACCTTAGTGTAAAGTAATGCCTAACTCCTTCAACTACATACCTAGTGATCCGTCAAGCGCCTGAATGTCAAGCACCTAAAATTTGTTAAGATAAGGCTACCAAAGGCTTCCAACTATGAAAATATTGACCTAACTCACATCCACTTGTGCATGATAGGTAGTGGGTTCTCCCCACCTTATAAATTATTATGCCCATGAATAGACCACCACCATTATATTAACCAAAGTCCTTGAAGGATAAATTTATATCATGACATAACTATCCCAATACAAACCCTGATCCCTTCTCTACTACACTTCAAGTGAGAATATAAGGCTTACACCTTATGTGAAGTGATGCCAACATAGTTGAGATTCAAATGCTATGTGTCATAGGATTATTGAAGGCCTACACCTTATTGTAACCAACCTAAATATGACTTGGACATCTATACAATCACTTGACTAGGTCGATGACCAAAATCCTTAGTTTTTTTTATAATATTTTGTTTATATTGCCAATATTTGTTGAATTTTATTGATATAATGGTGGACCAAGATAATGCTCCAACTCTCCCTCAAGAACATAGGCATAGATAAATAACATCGATGGTTGGTTGGATATGATACACACAAAATTTGAAGTTATAAACAATGACTTTAGTGGATGAAATATCACATAGAAAGGCTTGATAACTTTGATGGAACTTAGAGTAAAGCCACAAAAAAATGGTGGTCAGGTGTGATGAACAACTTCATGATTGAATTTTTAGTATGAATGTACTCCTACCCTAAATATGTAGAATATTAGTTATTACATGAACCTAGAGGAATGTTTGTGAAAGAACTCATCACCAAACTCAAGAAACTGATGGTAGATTACATCTTCGAAATAATGAGGATGAAAGGCTGAAGTCCTCTCAAGTATGATAATTATAACATGGAAGAAGGGGACATTTAGTTGAGGCATAATGGAAGGGGATGAGTAGATTAACACCAAAGATATGAGTACATAGGCTCATTATTAAATAGTACTATGCCATCATCTTCTATGATGCCAATAGTAACCACAGGACCAACACCTGGCCTAGTGTTTGGATGTGTTGGAGGAATAATGCAAGGATAAGTCATAGGGGGATAAGCACCTCAAACACTTGTTACTCCATGAAACCATGTTTATTACAAGATGTCCATGCATATACCTAAGTATCAAGGTATGGATAATGTCATAGAGCATGTGTTTAAGTGTGAATTATAATGGTGTTCTTAGGTAATAACCTAGTTTGATCATAAGACAACCTAGTTTGTGACAACTTTTCTTGATCATGCCCGTACTTAGTATTGTAATTTTTATCTTAAATAGGGTATAATTGATTACAAAATACTGAAGGAAGTCTTATTTAAATAGTTTGATATACCATAGTTTAAGTAGTAGAGCATCATTGTGCTCAAAAAGATCAATTAGGGATTATTAGAGAGTCTGTGCTTGTATGATACTAGATTCAATACTCTCCTTTCCAATCTCCATTATGATATTCACCCCTCCTATCATTAACAATGGTTCATTGGAGTATTTCTATAACTTTCAAAAGGGCACAATCCACGAAAACATTCATAGACCTTCAGGAAGTGCTTGAAGCTGAACTCAGAGCTAAGGTGATGGTAAGCATTGATATAATAATTATCCCTTTCATTGAGGTATATATTATGTTTATGTCTTCCCAACTAAAAAATTTGACCACTAGCTCATCGTAATATGCTTGAATTAGGTTGTGGTGCACTGATTTCAAGATAGAAAGCTATAATAGAAATAACTACCTTGAGAGGAATGTACGTACATTGCTTCTCAACTATGAAGTTTGTCATGAGGTGAATGATGTTAAAAAATATCATTTTTTGTAATGTGAAAAGAAAGATAACATAATCCTATATTGAAATTTGTTTATTGCCTACACTCACACCATAGCTAACTATCAATTAATTGATGAGATGCACCAAAACATAGAGAGATGTGCATAGTAAGTGATGACAATAGCCAAAAGATAGGCAAACCAAGGAAATGAGGGTTATGGGTAATAAAATGATGACTATGAGAATCAAAGAGGATCTAGATGGTGATGTGGATGATGTAGTAGAGGAATATTCCCTCCATAATCATGTTATAGGTATCAGTTGACTAATGTACAGGTATTCTTGAAGACCATATTAAGTGGAAGAATGCCCGAACTTATATAAAAAGTTATCCCAAGGTAGGTTTGATGCTAACAAGGATGTAGGGATGATTAGGAATGAGTATAAATAGGTTAAATGGGCTCTAAAGGTATATACAACATGCATGGAGTCAATCAAAGTGCAGGAAACTACTTAGAGTACACTTGCCACTCAATTGCTAGTTATGCCAATATTGGAGTTACACCTAGAATATGGGATATTGAGTCATACTATGTGCATTACATAGTTAAATCCCAAATTCATGCTTTCTCTAGATCTTATGCACTAAAAAGATGTATTTCAATAAAATATAAGTGTGATCTATAACCTATAAGCAGAACTCTAACTAGCACAAGACCTAGAGGCATAGGCTATTACCTCTCATAAAAAGTAGGATGGATAGGAGGTTGAAGTGTAAGAGTTGGTAGAGATTTTGTGCCTCAAAAAAATAGAGGTGATTCTGCCCCTATTAAATAAATTTATTCTATAACATGTAGGATATTAATCAGTTGAAGTTGTCATGTCATTCATGAAAAGTGTGTGAGAGGTCAGGCATGCACAGAATAAAGAGTATGACAAAGAAATCTTGGTCAATTCCACTATCGATGGATGGTTTTTATACAACGTCCTAATCAACATAAGTACGAAGGTCAATATCCTAATGAAGAACACATGGGAAAATATGGGTAGGACAGACTTGAGTCCTTCCCATGTAATCTTCGTGGTCAACAAGACCTGAGTGCAATCTATTATAATTATGAAGGGCACTATTATAGATATTATGGGTACCTAATTCCATGCTAACTTTAAGGTAATCAAGTTAGATGAATATGATAACTATATAGTTCTTCTAAGAAGGCCATGGTGCTATGTTAACAGTGTTGATATGCACTTTAAGAAGAGATATATGACCTTCAAAAATGGAAAGGAAAGGGTAATGATTCATCTTTCAAATGTCCAAGGACCTCCCTTTATGGAGATTATTTATATGTAGGATGAGATAAACCATGTATATAACATCATGGTGTAAGGCATAGAGAATCTTAACCCTTCTGATCAAGGATTCCTCTCTTGGGAGGATGGGTAGTCATCCTTAGACACCATGAATATTGATTGCGATTGATGGGTTGAAGAGGCTTATGAGTCTACTAGTTGTATATGTTTTTTGGTTTTTATGAAGGCACCAAAGCCCATGAGGACTAACTACGTATATATTAATCACACACTAAAATAATGTGTCCCATGCCATAGGGAGAAAGGAAAGAAGGTACTCCACTTAAGCAAAGGAAAACTTACAGTGATCCCAAAATTTTAAGGGAGCAACCCACTAGAAAGGTATTTTCATAACCTTAAGTCATGCATCCCCAAAGAAATAGATAGGATTGGTTCATTAGTATATACCTTAAGAAACACTGTTGTGCATTGGTGGGAAAAACAAAAGTATAACTTTCCAACTTGGCCAGAGGTAAAAGTGGCCATTTACTCTGGATTTAGGAGGAGTTATGAGAACTTAGATATATCAATCTACTCTAGTGGCTCTAATCTTATAGTGCATGTGTTCTTATATGAAGAGACATGGACTAAAAGCAACATGACTTCCCCAAAGAAATCATGGGTACATACCTTTTATAGGACTCTAAAAACATGGGCATGATCATGGTATGCGGTCAAATAGATTTACTAAGAGATAACCAATTAGGATATACTTAAGAAGTTTGTGCACACCTTCTCATCTTTTTCATATAACTTAGAATTTGTTGAGCCACTACAAGTGATTTAGAGGGTACTGTTTGAGGACATCAACATCTTTGAAGAGCACCTAAAATACATGTTCAAATAAAAAGGGTTGGTTCTCTTGACATTATTTGATGATTAAATGTTTAGTAGTGAATTGAGTGAAGAAGATGATGAAACATGGAAGGAACTCTATTATAAAATCCTAACCATATAAAAAATATCATATGCCAAGTATTTGATAACAATCCTGATAAAGAGAAGCCCACTTATCTTCACATAGGGAGAATTGAGGAAAGTTAGTAAGTCAAGCACTGACACCAAGAGAAGAATTAACCATACCACACACCACTAAAGACCATAAAAGTGGACATCATCATATAAGGAGAGATAAAGATGGTTACTCTAGAAACCTACTAGTCTAACATAGAGTTAATGTGCATCATATACCTCCTGAAGAAATTCTAAAACATGTTCTTATGAATTAGTAGGATACAAAGAGAACCCAACCTTGACTTGGGAAGATGAGTATAAAGATGATTGAAAGTTCAAGATCAATCAAAAATCACCTAAAAATGATGAATCTTAACCTCCACATCAAGGTTAAAACATAGATTGACATAATATTGGCCATAGGGGTCATTTATCCTATAGAAGAGTCTGAATGAGTGAGCTCAATGGTAATAATCATTAAGATAGATGGGTGCATTCACATTTTAATTGATTATACAATGTTGAATGATGTATGCATCAATGAATCCCTCTTGAATTCAGTCACCAATGAAGTCTTAGAAGGTCTCATAGGCTACAATATCTACACCTTCACTAATGGGTTCTCTAGGTACAACCAAATCTAGAATGAATAGGAGGATAAGAAAAAAAAAACCTTTAGAACTGAATGGGGATATTTTTATTATAACATGATACCCTTTATACTCGAAAATGTGCCATCTGTGCTCTCTAGAGTGGTGATCACTACACTTAAAGACTTCTCCATAGGTTCCTCCAGGTTTACCTAGATGACTAGATGGTGTATGGCCTCATCAAGGACCATTTTGATAACCATTATAAATCTAATTAGGCACATCATCTATAAGGATCATTTTCTTGTCAATCAATCGAATATTTATTTCATAATTTAGATCTAGACTCCTTGTACATAGAAATATGTTTATGCCTTTCTTGGCCATTATGGGTATAATAGAAAATATATAAGAAGTTATACAAGGATTTTAGCACCACTAGAATAAATATTGCACAAGGATGGCCCATTCTACTAGGGTAAAGTGCCATAGGATGCCTTTTAGACCCTAAAGCTTATATTGGCTAATTCTCTTATCTTGAAATTTCCAAGCTAGATGACCCCATTCCACATCAATCTTGACACTTTTAGCTCTGTGATTGGCACAATCCTAGCACAACCTGGCGAAGGCAAAATGGATTACCCCATCTCCTCACAAGTATAAAATTAACAAAGCAAGAGTAAAAATATACTACAATCTATCATGAGATGCTCACCATGGTCTACACCCTACAAAAATTTAGACAATATTTATTGGTGACCCTATTCATCTTTTTCAAAGGCCACAAGGTACTTAAGTACCTCATGAATAATCCCATTTTATATGGGTTAATTTTTAGATGAATCATTATATATTAAGAATTATAGTTATTTTTTGTTGTAAAGCCAAGAAAATATAACTTGGGGATAGACCATTTATCCCATATAGACTCGTGCAATGTAGTAGTACCAATTATGGCTAACATGCTAGATGCACAAATATATATAATTTAGTGCACCCCTTATGACTTGGTGGAGATAGCCACATTTCTAAAATCTATATCTACACTCCAAATAATAATAATAATAAAAAAAGAAATAGCTCATACTTCATACCATGCCTTTTTAGGTCATCAATGGGGAACTATAAAAACTAAGCTAAGATGAGGTTATACACTGATGTTTCTTAGAGCATGAGAGGGACTCTATCCTATATGAGGTGCACATTGGAGGCCATTTCACATAAGATTCAATGGTGTACAAAGTGTTGCAGTCAGTCTTGTGGTGGTCATGTTTCTTTTATGATGTAAAATATTGTACCAAAGCATGTAATATATATTAGTGCATAGGCAAGCCAAACCACTAGGATGAGATGCCTATCATCCAAACATTTTCTAAGTTCCATTCAATAAATAGGCCATGAATTTTTTTGGCTAATTATCCTTGTAGCATAATGTATAGGCATGAGGTAAATTCTAGTAGCCACTAACTATTTCACCAAGTTGGCCAAGGTAATGCCAACAAAAAAATGCATAGCTACCATAGGCATGAGGCTCATATGGGATAAAATCAAAAGCTAGTATGGGTGCCTACTTAGCTTCACTGGTGACAGGGGTACACACTTCATTAATGAAACTATGTGGATGTTTCTAATAGAATACATGGTGGCACACCACAAGACAATGCCTTACTATCCTTATTAAAATGACATCGCTAAGGCATTTAACATGATCTTGGGGATGCACCTCACAAATATATGTGATTTTGTTCACAAATAATAGGATGATTAAATATACTTAGTGTTACATGCGTATCACACAACCTACAAGCACTTGAATAAGGCTATACCATTTCAACTAGTGTTTGGCACTGAGGTGATCCTAGTGATGGAATTTTTATTCCCATCATTACACATCATGTGCATTAGTTAGTTAGATGACCAAGAGTAACTAAATGCAAGGATAGAAGACATATAACACTTATATGAGATGCATGCTTAAGAAAAGTATAAACATAAGATAGAAAAAGTGTGTTAAAAGCTCTAACATTACAAGAATATAAAGAACAAGGTGATAATAGAAGTGGCATTCATTTTATTCTATGAATCTGAGTATATCAGGCACTCATACAAGCTACAATAAGGTGGATGGGCCCATATATCATCCATAACATATTATAGATTGGCACATGCAATCTATGTACGTTGTCAGGTGAAATTCTTCTTCGGTATTTTAAACACAACTGATTGAATTTGTTTTAGTAATAAGGTGGTGCTTGTGCCATCAGATACTAAATTCTTAGTCATGAGTCAATTGTATTTAGTGACTAGAATATTGTTTGGTGCAATCCAAACAAGTTCCTTTATAAGTGAATAAGTGACACTTTAATGTTGCAACTAAAATGTTTATAACATTTTCACACATGGTTCTCACTGGGTGAGTCAAACATGGACATTCTCCAAGTGCCTAAGGTGATACATCTAAGTTATGGGAGTGTAAATTTTATAGAGTTTGACATAAGATTCACTAGATATTCACATATAATATTCAATAATTGAGGCATTTGTAAGATTGTGGAAAGGCTAGTTTAGCACTTCTAAGCATAATACTAGTTTGGTCAGTCGAGCAAGGCTATTTCATAATCATCTACACTAGACACCTATGTCTCTTGGAATATGTATCACATTAGACTTATAGCAAATGTGAAATGAGTGAGTTACACAAGATACAACTACAAAAAGGATAAAGTGAAGATGCACAACCTAACTATGTGCATGAGATTAGATAAGAATGTTACACTGAAAGGCTAGCACAAGGGATTTATGTGGAGTAGGAAAGTCCAAGGAAAGAATATGAAAGCATAGTGAAATTTATCAAGATAGACAATAATGCTTGAAATCAAAGCGCATCTAGAAAATAAAATGGGATTGGGGAGGCTAAATCATGTGCATGTGAGGTTTTATGCCTAGGGTACCATATTGAAGATGAAGGTTACACCAAGTGAACAAAGTGTAAGAGAATATTATCAGAACAATTTGGCATCTACCTTAAGTGAGATGGGAAGTAGCCATTTGAATAATACGACACTTCACTAGAACGTCATTAGAAAAAGTTAATGTGGTAGTGGTAGAGGCAAAATGATTTGCATTAAATGAGAAAATAATGCAATATTTTCTTGGATTTCATAGGGTATTACGAATTGAAAGGATTTTAAGCTTCACCACACCGTTAATAAACTATAATTAAGGTGTTAGATGAGAATAGGGGCATAAAGTAGTAAAAAAGTAATTGTGTCTAGTTAAAAACCTTATGTTAATTTCATTTTTTAATAGATAAAGCAAAACTAGAAAACCAGACATCTAAACCAAGGAGACCCTACTACAATGAAACCCTAACCACCCCTAGATGCTAAAAGTGAACAACTATGTTAGAGAAATAAATTGCATTCCTTTTGAGGTTGGAAAAGGAATTAAAGGGGCATGAATTGAGAAAATAACCAAGAAAATAAAAACTAAGGTGATGCTAAGGTTTCCATTTTTAGCACACAAAGCTCAAGAGTCACATATATAGTCATAGAACTCATGATTATGTGAATGACCAATGAAGACTGAATTCTATGATAGGATAAATATATTTTGCTTTAATACCAACAAATTAAGAATGAGGAAAAGCATATGAGTTTGGGCCCATAGTAGGCACAAAAATATGCCAAGAGAGAGCAGCTAGTATAAAAATCCACCATTACAAAAATAGTAGAACCAATAGTAGAATGGGTGAACATCACCTAAATCAATATAGAGGTACTCAAAAAGATGTTCTATGAGGACATGTAGTTTCCTAAAGAGGTGTTGATGTGATAAAATTTGGCATC